>PVIY010002875.1:0-120928 GCA_004026745.1 Myrmecophaga tridactyla
GATTCAGAGAGAGCAGAGCAGAACGACATAGCCACGAGAAGCAGAGTCCACCAGCCAGTGACCTTAGGAGATTAAGAAGGAAAATGCCTCCCGGGGAGCTTCATGAAACAGGAAGCCAGGAAAAGAAGCTAGCAGGTGATGCCGTGTTTGCCATGTGCCCTTCCACTTGAGAGAGAAACCCTGAACTTCATCAGCCTTCTTGAATCAAGGTATCTTTCCCTGGATGCCTGTGATTGTACATTTCTATAGACTTGCTTTAATTGGGACATTTTCTCGGCTTTAGAACTGTACAATAGCAACTTATTAAATTCCCCTGTTTTAAAGCCATTCGTTTCTGGTATTTTGCATTCCAGCAGCTAGCAAACTGGAATACTAGCCTAAGGGTTTGACAGTCTTATTGATCTTCTCAAAGAACTAACTTTGGGTTTTACTCTGTTTTTTTTTTTTTTTTTTTGTTCTCCAGTTATTTCCACTTTAATCTTAGTTAATTTTTTTTTTTTTTTACTTGTTTTAGGGTTAGATTGCTGCTCTTTCTCTAGTTTCTTGAGCTGGTCAGTTAGGCTTTTTGTTTTTGCTTTTCTTCCTTTTTAATGTAGGTGTTGAGAGGTATAAATTTCCCTCTCCACTTCTGCATTCCATAAGTTTTGATATGTTGTATTCTCGTTTTCATTAATCTCCAGATACTTACTGATATCTCTCACTACTTCTTCTTTGACCTTCATGTTGTTTAAGAGTGTGTTTAACCTCTATATATTTGTGGAAGTTTCGGTTCTTAGGTGATTATTGATTTCCAGCTTCATTCTATTGTGATTGGAGAATGTGCTTTGAATAATTTCACTGCTTTTAAAATTATTAAGATCTGTTTTATGCTCCACTATATATATGATCTATCCTGGAGAATGTTCCATGAGGGCTTGATAAGAATATATCCTGCTATTTGGGCATACAATGATCTATATATGTTTGTTAGGTGTAATTCATTTTCATATTATTTAGGTTCACTATTTCCTTATTCTCTGTTTCTGTCTGTTGAAAAGAGTGGTGTGTTGAAATCTGCCACTTTTAATGTAAAATCTCTAGTGCTTCCTTCAATTTTGCCAGTGTTTGCTTGCCTCATGTACTTTGGAGCACCTTGATTGGGTGCATAAACATTTGTGATGGTCATTTCTTCTTGGTGGGTTGCCCCTTTTATTAATTATATAGTACCCTTCCTTGTCTTTGATAACATCTTTGCATTTAAAGTCTGTTTTTTGTGATATTAGTATAGCTACTCCTGCTTTTTTAAATGCGGTTATTGCTTGCGTGGAATATCTTTTTCCATCCATTCACTTTCAACTTATTTGTATCTTTGTGTCTAAAGTGAGTCTCTTGTAAACAGCATATGGATGGATCATATTTTTTTATCTGTTCTGTCAATCTTTGTCCTTTTGTTGAGGAGTTTAATCCATTAACATTCAGTGTTATTACTGTAAAAGCTGTCCTTCAGCCATTTTATTCCTTGGCTTTTATTTATCAGATCTAATATTTTTCTGCCTTTTTGTCCTTTCAGTTACCCTTACCGATAATCATCATTTCTATATTGGCCTCCAAATCTCTCTCTCTTGTCTTTTTTTTGTTTGTTTCTTGTCATGAGACTACTTGTACGGGCAAGATGGAAGCAAGAAGGCAGTAGTATGATATATGTAAATTTCTGAAAGAGAAAAATTACAAGTAGTCATGAGACTACTTGTACATGAGTACAAGTCCTTAGTCTCATGTAGCTTCTTCCCTTGTATGTAGTGAATCACTTTCCTCTTCATACTCTTGAGACACTCTCCTTCTCTTCAATCAATTTGACAGCAGTTGATTAGTATGTATCTTGGAGTGGATCTTTTTGGACTTACTCTGTTTGAAGTTTATTTGGCTGTTTTGACTTGCATATTTATGTCTTTTATAAGGGTTCAGGAGTTTTCTCCAATTTTCTCCTCAAATAATCTTCCCAGCCCTTCAAGTCTTCTTTTCTCTTAGAGCACCAACGATTCTTATATTTGTGCACTTCATGTTGTCCATCATTTCCCTGAGATCCAATTCAAGTTTTTCCATCTTTTCCACCATTTGTTCTTTTGTGCATTTGGATTCAGTTGTTCAGTCCTGTAGTTCGCTTATTCTTGTTCTGCCTCCTCAAATCTGTTGTGTGTTTCTGGTATATTTTTAATTTGTGAGCTATAGTATCTTTCATTTCCATAAAATTTGTTTTTCTCTTATTCTTTCATATTCTTCTTTATGCTCTTCTGTGTGTTCTTGATATCCTTTACTTCTTTAGTCAACCCATTTAAGTTGTTTAAGAGGTTTGTCGAACATCTTTGATTAGTTCCAAATTCTGTCTCCTCCAGTTTTTAAATTTGATCATTTGGCTTGGCCATATCTTCTTGCTTCTTCATATGGTTTGTGATCTTCTGCTGTTTTCTAGGCATTTACTATCTTTTTTTTTTTTAGGTGTATGGTTCGGCAATCAAACCCGGGGCATTTGATTATCTTGATAAGGTTATTTTGAAAGTTGATTTCCCTCACTTACCTAATATTTTGTTTTTGCTCTGGTTTGTATTGAAGGTCTCCTTTGGCACTTGATTTGTCAGTAATTCCCAGTCAAATCCAGCCAGGTCCTCATTCAAGGGGTGCAGCCTTTTCAGTAGTTTGTTGGAAGCTAGGCAGAGAAGCAGCTTGCCAGTTTGCACTTTCCTTTACTTCTCAGCAAATGGTGCTCTTGTGCTGCCTTATCTCCCAGCTGTACCTTTCTCTGACTATGGCAGCTTGCTAGGCAGGGTCCAGACCAGGTGAAAATCCAGTCTGAATCTTGGGCCCCCATCTGTCCTGGAGGATGGGCACTGTGCATTGTGGCAAAGCCTCTGGCTTGTAGGTGCGATGGGTCTGGTGATTTCCAGACTCCTGTGTGGGAAGACTCCAGGCTGCAGGACTGGGAGGTTCAACTTCACTAGCTAGTAACTATCCCAGGAGTGCTCTTCACCTGACAGCAAGACTGCCTCAGGGGTGGGTGGAAGGGTGCCTGGCATTGTAATGCAGCTCCCTCACCCCCAACTTCCTTCTCATGTACACAGCACCCTGAGCTCATGTGTATAAAGGATCAAGGCAGCAGGACCCAAAATGTCTCTCTCGCTTGCCAAATTGTCAGATCAGCTCTACTCTGCATCTCCCTCTGCTCCTGAGAGGTGAGCGTCCCAGATTCCCGCCCCCAGTCCAGGTGCCTACAGCGGCCTGTGTCAGGGATGAGGGATAGAACTGGACACCACAGCTGGGTCTCTGTATGTGGCTAAAATGAGTCTACTGTCTCCGGGTTCCCACACTAGAATTCTAGGCTGTAAGATTGAGGATTGCCTCCCCAGCCTCTTTGAAGCAGGGGTGTGCCACTTTTCACCTGCCTGATCTGGCCATTGTATGGCAGTGGACCTTAGGGATGGTTACCATTGAGTACACCCACATCATTTTATCACTCATAGTTTCTCTGCTTTTCCATCCAGGTTTCCTTATATAATGCAGAGGTCTTTGACTGGTTACCCAGTTTTGGGAACTGCTGCTTTGGACCTTTTCTGCCTGTTCTCTAGTTGTTTTGTCATGGAGTATGTTTTGCCTGTTTATTCCGTTGTTTCCCAGAAGTTTACAGTTTTTAGTTTTAACGAAATCCAGTTTGTTTACTTTTTCTTTTCTTGCTCCTGATTCTGTCATATCTAAGCATCCATTGCTTAATAGGAGTTCTTAAATATTGTTTCCTGTGTATTTTATTCTTAGAGTTTTATCATTTTAGCTCTTACATTTAGATCATTGATCTCTTTTGAATTAATTTTTATGTTGGCCATAGAGGTGTGAGTTTATTTCTGGATTCTCATTTCTATTCCATTGGTCTAAATGTCTGTCGTTATGCCAGTACGATATTGTTTTGAATAATGTTACTTTGAAATAAGTTTGGAAATTATAAAGTGTTAGTCCTGCAACTTTGTTCTTTTTCAGGATGATTTTGGCTATTTGGGGCCACCTGCAATTCCATCTGAATTTGTTGATAGTTTACCATTTTTGCAAAAAGGGTGCTGGAATGTTTATTGAGATTATGTTGAATGTGTAAATTTGTGGGGGTAGTACAGACCTCTTAACAATATTAAATCTCCTAATCCATGATCATGGGTGTCTTTCTGTTTATTTAATCTTCTTTAATTTCTTCCAACAACCTTTTACAGTTTTCAGTGTGGAAGTCTTTCACGTCTTTAATGCCATGTTGTAAATCGAACTTTTCCTGGTTTCCATTTCCAATCATTCTTGCTGGCATACAGAAATACAGCTGTTGTATCTGTTGGCTCTAAAGCTTTTTCCAAAATGGTTCCCTCCTAAAGGACTCCAGTAAGCAACCACCTTGGATGGGTGGAGACACATCTCCTTGGAAACCACCTAATCAAAAGTTACTACCCACAATTGGGTGGATCACATTTCCATGGAAACAATAAGAAAGATCCCACCCAGCAATATTGAATAAGGATTAAAGAGCATGGTTTATCTGAGGTACATGACAGTTTCAAATTGCCATAACAGGTTAGAAAACTTAAGTCTGCCATTTTATTTATTTATTTATTTTCCTGTTCTCTGTTTTTCCAGCCTTCTGTGAGTTACATGAAAATTTTTTTTAAATTTTTTGAATTTCTGTTTTAGTGGTTTTGAATATGCTTCTTTGTTTAGCTATTTTAAAGTTTGCTCTGGATGGAACATTATACATAGGCAGCATATCACAGCTTACTGGTGTCAGCATTTTAACATTTTAAGTAAAGTGTAGGAAACTTGCCTCATTTATTTCCCTTTGCTCTCCCCATTTATTATATATTTGTCTTAATATTTCCTCTGTAGACATCAATAACTACATTAGATAGTACTATAATTTTGTCTCAGTGGTCAAACATGAAGAAAATTCTACCTTGTTCCTTTGCCCTCCCCATTTATTATATAATTGTCTTAATATTTCCTCTACAGACTTTGATAAAAATATACGCTAGTACTGTAATTTTGCCTCAGTAGTCAAACATGAAGAAAACTCAAGAGAAGAAGAAATTCTTTACTCAGAGCAAAGAAGTTTAAATTCCAATTAAGAAATTGAATATTCTGAAGCTTAAAATATATATATGGATTTCCTCTTTGGAAAGATTGAGTAAATATACTTTTTTGCTACTAATATTTGTATTTATAAAGAGTCATGTGATACCCACAGCCTTAGAAAATGTTGATAGGTCAGAAGTATTCTTAGCAGTAAAGAATATTAAGGATCCTCTTGCTGCATATTCTCTACACTACTGCTCAGAACAACCCAAATCCATAAAATAATGAGACCTCTGAGCAAAGGTACAAGGGCTGGAATAAGGACATAGTCTATTTTCCCTCAGTGTATCTGCATAATTTATCTAATTAGAGGGAAATTATTTTGTTAAAGAGACATATTTTTATTAACCTTATCTTAATTGATATCCAAGCTAATCAGGATATATTCTTTGGATTACATGAGTCATGAGGTATATCAACTGCATAAAAAAAGTTCACCAAGAAATTGTTTATTTCTCTAGAAAGAGAAGTTCTGAGATCTCAGGTGTTGTGACAGCATCCTCAATAAAGACTTCTTGGCTTCTTGGCCTTTTCCAGTCTATTTTAGTTCTGATGAGTACTGTAGAGAATTTTCACAGGATGAATGAGCCTCCTTTAGTTTGTAAATTAATTTCTAATCAGAAGATAACTGTGCAGACTGACTAGAGGCATTTGGAGTAGGTTTTTTGAGGGTACCAAGGTCATTGTGAACATCGCCTTCCTCCATATTTAAAATGAAAAAGTAGTAGTCAAAAGAAACCTGGCTCATGTAATCATTCAGGGATTGATTTCCTGTATTTAGACCAGTGGAGGATCATAAGTAAATTACATAAGTAAAGGTGTAATGCCAAATTGGATGAGTGACCCAAAGAAATATTAGATATATGATTAAATCAAGAGGTAGGGGAATGGAAAGTCTAATGGTAGAGTTCAATGAAAGGATCTCTGAGGAAATGACATTTATATAGAGAGCCAAAGTAAATGAGTATGACATGGTGTTTTACTTTGCTAATGCTGCTGGAGTGCAATAAACCAGAAATGGACTGATTTTTATAGGGGTATTTGTTTAGTTACCAGTTTATGGTTCCTCACAGGAAAGGCAGCTAACGTTCATCTGGGTTTTTCTGTCATGTGGGAAGGCACTTGGCAACATCTGCTGGCCCTCTCTCCTGGCTTCTGGATTCAAATGGCTTGTATCGGGAGGTGTCCTTTCTGTATATTCAGACATCTGGGTGTGAGCCACTGAGCTCTCTTCTGACCTCTCTGTTTAAGCCTGGCTCATTGTTCTAGTTTGCAAGCTGCCGGAATGCGATATACCAGGAATGGAGTGGCATTTACAAAGGGGGATTTAATAAGTTGCAAGTTTACAATTCTGAGGCCATGAACATGTGCCAATTAAAGCAAGTCTATAAAAATGTCCAAATTAAGGCACCAGCAAGAGGTTACCTTCATTCAAGAAAGGCCTATGACATTCAGGGTTTCTCTCTCAACTGGAAAGGCATATGGTGAACATGGTGACATTGCTAGCTTCCTCTCCAGGCTTCTTGTCTCATGATGCTTCCATGGGGATGTTTTCCTTCTTCATCTCAATGGTGTATGGCTTCATGGGCTCTGGTAGTTCTCGTGGCTATGTCATCATTCTGAAAAGGAACTCTCTCCAAAATGTCTCCTCTTTTAAAGACTTCTAGTAAACTAATGAAGACCCATCTGGAATGGGGGGTGGTGGTCACATCTCCCTCTATTCAAAAGTCAGTATCCACAGTTGGGCGAGCCACCGCTCCGTGGGGATAATCTAATCAAGCTTCCAATAGATAGCACTAAATAGAGTTTAAAAGAAACTTCTTCCCTCAAGATTGGATTAAGATTAAGGTAGGCTTTTCTGGGGTGTGTAAATCCTTTCAAACCAGCACACTCATTGTGAGGAAGGCACTTCCCTTAGCCAGCTGCAAATGTAATCAGCCATAGATGAAATTCACATGCTGATGATTTAAGTCCACAACAACAGAATAAGTGGGTACCAGAACCTGACCAAGTTGACACTATCACATCTCCACCCCTTGGTAACTTGGCAACTTGGCAACTATACACACCACCTTAAATCGTACTTAATCTTTAAATAGAAAACAATAGATATATTTTTTCATGTAGCAATGCTCATCTGTCCTGTATATAACACACTGTGTCTTTCCATATTCAAAATACATTAGTTTCATCACAATATCAAAAAATCCTTAAATAGATTCAGTAATACAGTACCAACTCAAAAATAGTACACAGTCTCATCAAAGTCAGTTACAGGCATTGTCTGTGTTATGTGTTATGGCAGATTCCCTTCTGACTGTTGACCTCTGAACTTCGAGCATGTTTTCTGCTTCCAACATATAAAGAAGGAATAACTATAAGATACACAATCCCATTGCCGTTGGGAGAAATTGGAAGGAAAACAGGGGTCACTGGATCGACACAATTCTGAAAACCTGAAGGGTGAACTCCATTAGATTTCAAAGTCAGAAAGTCATTCTTCCTCAGGGTTTTAGAAAGTGGCAGTCCCACCCTTTCCAAAAACCTGTGCAGTGGCCCTGTTTCTCCAAACACTGGGATGAGGGTTGCAATGTTGCAAAGACCATCTTTTTCTTGGCATCACCCTCCTCAAGTATCTGGGTAGCACCTGTATTTTCTGCCATCTCCAGGGCACATGTTCAACACCTTCAGAACAGTGAGGTGGCAGCAGGCTCACCCCAGTCCTCAGGAAGTGTGCCTTACCCTCTCCAAGACCTGGGACACCAGAACTTTTCCTGAGCATCGAGGCAGAAAGTCTGCTCACTGTCTCTAGAGCAAACTCACTCCCTCTAACAGGTGGATCTGCTCTCATGGCCCAAGGTTTATTGGCTTCAGACCTTAGTTTTCATGGTTCTGCTTCTGAGGCCAGTCTTCCTTCATCTGTCCCTTTTAGTCCAGACTGGCAGTGGTTCTGTTTATACAGGTCTTGCAAAAATTTGTTGACTTGGCATGCAGTATATATGGTTTTGAAGGCGGCAGGCAATAGGACTTTGTACAAGTCTTTTATGGATAATCCCATCTCCAAACCTGGCTTGCCTTGTAATGGCTGACTGTTCAATGTTTGATTAAATTCTCACAATGGGACACTGTTCTCTGGGGTCTCATTTTCGGGAAGCCCAGAATTTTCCAGACCATTGATTTCTGGTTTCTTTGCACACAAAAGTTCAGTCCTCAGCTTGTCCCTTTCTTGTGGCATTTTACTATAAACTGCAAAGAAAAACCAGGCTGCATCTTCCATATTTAGTTTAGATTTTCCTCAGCCAAATATCCCAGATCATCACATTCAGATTCAACATACAGCACCAGGAATCAATTTTGCCAAACTTTCTCCTGCTCCAAAACAAGGATCATCCTCCTTCCAATCTGCAACAACACATTCCTTAAAGTTTCATATTTCTACCAATAGTCTCTTCAAAGCAATCTAGGCTTTCTCTACAAAGCATCTCACCATTCTTCCAGAATCCTACCCTCAGCCATATAAAAAGTCATTCCAGCATGTTTTTATATTTGCCAATGCTGCTGGAATGCAACACACTAGAAATGGACTGGCTTTTGTAGGAGTATTTGTTTAGTTAGAAATTTACAGTTCCTCCGAGGAAAGGCAGCCAACTTTCATCTGGGTCTCTCTGTCACATGGGAAGGCGCTTGGTGACACCTGTTGGCCCTCTCTCCTGGCTTCTGGGTTCAAACAGCTTTTACTGGAGTGTGTCCATTCTGCATCTCCAAACGTGTGGGTCTGAGCTGCTGAGCTGTCTTTTGACCTCTTCATTTAAGCCTCACTCATGAAGGAAGGTGTGCCCCTTAGCCAACTGCACATGTATCAGCCGTAGATGAAATTCACATGATGATGATTTAAGTCCACAACAGCAGAAAACTAACTTGGCCAATTTAACATCTGAATCTATCTATCACAGGCGGAGAGATGTGTTTGTAGATTGTGGTACAAATGAATGATGGAAATATGTTCAGTGAAGAGATAATAAAAATGTTTAATTATATTTCTTAGTTTGCAGAGGTCATGTAAAAGGTCAGTCTCTGCATGGCCTAGTGTCACCCACTAACTGGGACTGGAGACTGGAGGAGTGGCAATGTCTGTATGCTGTGGGGCAGAGCCAGTGTTCTGAAGTACATTCCATTGTAGGTGCGTGTAATTACGTAATACTGATGATAGCCCAGTAATGAATTCCAGACAACTGTTTTGTCGCTTTCTATTTAGAAATAGCAGTGGAAGAAATTAAAGCAATCAATTATATGTGTTTGCCTATTTGGATAGTTGTAAGAAAGAGAGAAAAGATGCTATGATGTAATTTGAGATACTCCTATTGTGCCAGTTTGAATCTGTTGTGTACCCCAGAATTTTAATTCTTTTAATTCAAGTTCTTTAATCTTCATTCAGTATTGGTGGGTGGGAGCTTTTTGATTATCTGGGGAGATGTGATCCACCCAATTGTGGGTGGTAGCTTTTGATTAGATGGTTTCCATAGATGTGTCTCCACCGATTCAAGGTGGGGTTTGCTTACTGGGACCCTTTAAGAGGGAACCATTTTGTAAAAAGTTTTAGAGCCCACACAGCCAGAGACCTTTGGAGATGAAGAAGGAAAACAACCCCAGGGTTGCTTAATGAAACAAGAAGCCTGGTGTATTAGTTAAGGTTCTATAGAGAAACAGAATCAACAGGGAACACTCACAAATATAAAATTTATTAAAGTGTCTCATGTGACTGCAGGAATGCAGAGTCCAAAATCCACAGGGCAGGCTGTGAAGCCAGTGATTTCAATGGAGAGTCTGGATGAACTCCACAGGAGAGGCTCGCCAGCCAAAGCAGGAAGAGAGCCTATCTCTTCTGAATCCTCCTTAAAAGGCTTCCAGTGATTAGATTGCACATCACTCAGTGCAGAATACACGCCCCTTGGCTGATTACAAATGGAGTCAGCTGTGGATGCAGCTGACATGATCGTGATCTAATTCTATGAAATGTCCTTATTGCAACAGACAGGCCAGCACTTGCCCAACCAGACAAACAGGTACCACCATTTGGCCAAGTTGACACATGAGCCTGACTATGACACCTGGAGAGAAAACGAGCAAATACCGCCATGTTCACCATGTGCCCTTCCAGCTGAGAGAGAAACGCTGAACGTCATTGACCTTCTTGAGCCAAAGTATCTATTCTCTGGATGCCTGAGATTTCTATACATTTCTATAGCCTTGCTTTATTTTGCACATTTTCACAGCATTAAAACATAGAAACTTGCAACTTAATAAATTCCCCATTTTAAAAGCCATTCTGTTTCTGGTATATCGCATTCCGGCAGCTTGCAAACTAGAACACCCCTAGTGTTGTTTGAGGAGGTGTTTTCAGAGAACTTGAGCAAGGAATGACTACAGTAGTTTGAAGACAGTCAGAAGACTGAAATTTCAGAGAAGCCCAGGAAAATTAGCTCCATAAAGTTGGTCATGTTTCAGTTCTTTGGTTCAAGCCAGAATATAATTATGAGGAGATAATTGCTAATGCTTGTAGGATTTGTTTATGAGGAAATCATCGTTGGGCTCTGTAAGTCAAAGGGTGAGTTTTTGAAGAAATGTAACTGCATTTGCAGTTTGAGTGTGAGAGGAGGAAGAGCAGGAGAGTAGGGACTTGAAGGAAAAGAGCTTAAGAAGAGGTTTTGTTTCAAGTTGGAATATACAAATTAAGTGATCTGAAGATGGACTGAAGAGGGAGGGAGAGGTTTCTTGTAAGGAGATTTATAGTTTCTGGTAAAAGATTTGTAACCAAATATATAAGTTTCCAACAAAACAAGGAAAAAGGATTTCAATTCTATACAGTGGACTTAGCCAGAGGTAACATGACTTTTCAGTTTAATAGGAGAGAAGGAATTATCAGTGGATATGAATCCAAGATTATTTTAAAATATATTAAACAGTAATTTATGAAATTATAAATACATTTAGTTAGTCAGAGGTAAGCCCATCTGTTGAAAATGAGGTGAGATATGAGAGTGTACGATTCAAAAGGCTTAAAGAAGATTGGAAGTAGTTGTGGAGAATAGAAGAATGATTTAATTAGGAAGACCTCATAGAGTTGCCTAATATATTTGAAAGCCACTAGGAATTGAGTTTCTGTTTTAGACCAGAAGCAGTATCTTAGTCATGGGCTGTTTGAGATTCAGAATTGTGAAAATGCAGATATTTTAAATCACCTCACATGGGGGATTCTTTCATAGAAGAATCTGGATATGGGAAATATTTCTGTGAACAAACCACAAAGAGAGGAAGTTTTAGTCACAGAGTGGGACTTTTGATGATTGATAAAAGAACGGTCAATTCATGCACAGCCTAGGAATGGTATATAATGCTCAAGGAATTTGAGCTTGACAGAAAGGCATGACAAAATTTGAATTCTAGTTGTGTCATATCCTAGCCTTGTAATTTTGTCATGTTATTAAACTTTTGTGAACCTCTGAGCATGTCATTTGTTTAATTGGTAAATAAACCATGATTATCAGGCTTATTGTGAAGATAAAATAAGTGAATGTATGTAAATCTCCAAGCACGAGGTCACATTCAACATTTTCTTTTTCTAGACTTCAGTAGAAATGGGTGAGTTAACTCTACTTCCTTTGTTTATGAAACATTGTCATTTATTAAAGAAATACATTTAAATGTTAATGATAGCTTTTGGTAGAATTCACAGTTTATAAACAATTATTTGATACATGCACACACTTATATAAATAAATGCAGGGGTGTTGGTGTTACTGATGATTATTTTAGGATAGGATTTGAGTAACCAGAGATCCTCCTAGACAGGATCTGAGCAACCAGAGAACTGCCTAAACCCCTTCATTCTGTATTTTCTGAGCCAAACCTCTTTGCCTTATGAGGGTTGTGAGATATGGTGGAAACATTATGACTCATATGTTCCTGCTACTTTGTGATGACTGGGTACTTTTAGGGCCGTATTTGGCGGATAGGTGCTGTTGATCTTTCCAAATAAAGTAAGTCCTTGAATTTATTCCATCATGAAATAGATTCCTAAATTACAGGAACAGTAGCCAGATCTGTGGACAGAAGCTATAAAAGAGTGGAAGGAGTGATATTTCTAGAAATTCCATGCTGGGAAACCAGTATGATTTAGGGAAAGAGTATTCAGAAAGGCAGGGGCAGAATAGAGGGAGAAGGGAATGGGGGTTCAGAGGGTTGGAATGGATTATAGAGAACTAGTGCTAACACATGAACCAAAAATAGTTACTCTGAAAAATTCCAGCATGTTTACCTGCAAGCAGAGACCATCATCCATGTGTGTCATGAATTAGGGATTTCTGTGGTTTGGAACCAGAGAGGGAATGTAAACTCTGAAACTGTGGCTAATTAACTTACAAAACACAATGGTTTTCATTTTCATTTCTGTAAGATATCCATATTGATATTTTCTTTGTTAGCAGTAATAGCCATAGTTTTTTACATTTGACACAGGAAGATGTGGATCTTCCCCATATTTCTTTTAGTGCACACTGTATGCTTTTCTTGGTTGACCTAGGGCATACTCCCAGGTGAATGTTTAGGTATTTAGGAGAGGTAGGTCTGGACAAGGGGGCAGGACTTCAGTCTCATGGTTTCTTTTTCCATCCTCAGCATTGACTACTTTGTGCTTGGCCTGTCTGAGTGTGAAAAACCAGAGGAAGACCCTTTACGGCTGAAATATTGACAATGCAACCACTGGTGAGAAAGGAATTGCTATGTCTACTGAAATAACATCCCCTGCCAGCATATGGGCAGATTTCTCCTCTTGGCCTAGATATTCTGTGTACACTCAGAAGATAGTCACTGATTTGAGAGCCACTTAAGTTTCTGCAGGACCCTGGGATAGATAAATATGGTGGCCAGGGACTGACCAAGAAATAATCTCCTTTCCAACATTTACACTCATTTGTTCCAGTCTCCATTAAGCCTGTGTATTCACAGAAGGCATGAGAGAATTTAATTTCCTTAAGTAGCCCATGTCAGGGATTGAGAAGAGATTCACTCATTTACCATGTTAGTGATTTATGTGCATAGACCTGTTGTGCATGTAGTGATAGAAATGAGTGAAAGCACAATTTGACAGTTCAAGTTTTATCATGTTTCAACATGCACGTTTCATCAGGTAAGTTCACTCAATCCATTGTTACAGGTGCTGGGGTAAGGGACATGCTTTGTTCAAGAAAGCTCAAGAAATGGACAGGCCAGAAAAGGCAATGAAAAAATAATTTTCTCCAATAATAAATTTGGTGGAATATATTTGCATGTTTTGAAAAAAATTTTAACATTCTCACTAACACGTAGGCCTCAGTCACCAATTTTCTCTTTTTAAATAAGTTTTGTATAATTTTGATAAGTGGAAGCAATGAATAGGGAGTATTGTTTCCTTAATTTAGACAGCACCTACAGGAGAAGGAATATAGCAAAGAGTAAAATTTATGGCCCTGTGAAAAGTTTTGAAGAACTGGAGAAACCAGAACCAGTTAAGAGGTTAATTTTATTCTTGAACAGAGATACAAGAGAGACAGTGAAAACTGACATTTGGAGGTGCCAGAGAAAATTTAGTAAAGGAGGAAGAGTCTGTGTGGGACTATACTTCAGTATGACATTCTCAGGGCCCCCCAGCTTGTACTGTTGAACTATCTTCATGACTTATAATGAACACTTGAGATTTGTAGAGTTGAAAGAATAAGAACCTCCTGATCCCAGCTTCTGTAGAAAGGTGATCTGCAGAACGTTGTGTTAAGTTTTTATTTCTGCTTTTTAAATAATAGACTAATCACTTTATACCACAGCTTATTGGAACTTTCAGAAGGCTGGACAGTTTCTTAAATGATTTCATAGTTGAAGAAACTGAAGACATTAAATTGAGAGGCAGACTCTAACCACAGTCATGGTTAAAAATGTCAGATTACATTTATTGCATTGGGATGGGTCTGTAGATATACTTTAAATTGGTGAAGAGAATTTTAGTTCTGAATACTCAGGTGCAAATTTAATAGTTCCCATCTGGAATAATTACCAGTATGTTGAGAATTTTCAATGTTATATCACACCACAACTCTTGTGATTGTGCCTTAATAATGAAATTTTATGTTCAGAGTGTGTGTTTCTCTGTAAAGAGAGATGCTTGGTTAGCATTGAAAATGATGTTACTGAAACCTCAAACATAGTTTGAACATTCTATATAAGCAGCCTTCCCTTCAGTGTGTCATTTCAACTATGCTATTCTGGACATAAGTAGGGATGGCCTAGTCTCAACCAGAATATCCATGTTGTTTTAGGAACCAATGACCTTCAAAGATTTAGCTATAGACTTCACACCTGAAGAGTGGTCCCTGCTGGACACAACCCAGAGAAAGCTGTTCAGAGATGTCATGCTAGAGAATATGAATCATCTTGTTTCTCTGGGTGAGTCTATCAGAATTCTGTCTATCTATCTGTCTGTCTGTCTAATCTATCCATCATTCAAGAAATATCTAGAATAGCTTTCACATTTACCACTCCATCTCCACCTGAAGTCTTTTGTTACATTTACAATTACCTGAAAGAAGTGTTTCTTCAGTTATTACTTACATCTCATTTGTCATACCAGCATAATGTAATCTTCCTGACAAAAAATGTCATGTCTTTCTTGCTACTTAATCTCACCAATCACAACAGTGCTGAATACTTCATGAAGAGTATTGATAAACCAATGAATTAAATATTCTCTTATTAATTAGTATGCTCTACGGACTATGGTGAGGTTTTAGAACCCATTAGTGCAATAACAGATATATCTTTTTCTGTATAGAACTTATGTTGTTCTAGCAGAGCTTAAGTTTATTGGATTTTTATAAAAAAATAGTATTTAACCAATATGGAAGCCTGATTTCTCCTACTTTGTGAAGACTGTGGTTACTGCAAATTTTGACCTTGGGCATGGGCATAACAACCAGACGTCCCTAATGACTTTTGGCACAAGGTTAAGTGTCATCCCTTTGTTGGTGAAGGATTGTCAGTATCCTCTGTTCAAAGCATGTTTCCCAGTGCTAACCTTCAGTGTTTACTTTATTCCACTTGCACTGGACTTGGTGATCATTGACTGTTGTCAGTCCGGAACTCAAAATCTGTGTTTCTCTTTCCCATAAACAGGGTATCAGCTCTGTGCGTCAGATGTGACTTCCCAGTTGGAGCAAGGAGACTTGCTGTGGAGAGAAGTGTTAGGATTTCTCCTGGGCCAGAGTCCAGGTGAGTTCCATGAACCTGTGCCCAAGTATGACAAGGAGACCTGGTCAGTGAATGAGCAGATCCTTGAAATATCATCTGAAGAACTCCTTAAATGAGTAATAGATATTCTCTGAAATGTAGACAGAGACATCAAGGAACCATTTCCTCAAATGGTTTCATTATTCCGTACATGTATCTATCTTTACTTAAGTATTCATCTGTCATTGTCTTTGGCTTAGGGTAAAGACATACTAATATACTTATTCCAATTAATGTACACATAATTTCCCTTGTTTAGGTCCTTCTCTTAAGGACTTTACTACTCTTTATCTTCTTAATATCCAATCTTCATTTTAACTCCATACTTTAAAAGTGAGTGGTACTGTAGTTCTCAATATCCTGAAAAGTTTCCACATCTTAGAGCATACCTTAATTTTCCCTTCCCTCCCCACCCCCCCCCCATAAAGTGACAGTATTTGAAATATATGATCATTGGGGCTTGTTTTTCATTTTCATTCTGTTGATTCCACTGTAGCAGTGATTTTTTTGTTTTTGTTTTTGTTTTTAATTTTTTAGGTATGGAAAGTGACTTTAAACAACAAGAACTGCAACATATCTACAAGAAGGATGCATCCACCATGTCAAACGTAAGCATCATGTGATGAACCCTGGTCATCCAAATATAAACCTTGGATGAAATAAGTTAGGAATTCAGCATAGTCACTGGACTATAATTAAAGTTGTAGTTAAGTAGTTAAGAACTATCCCAGCATAAAGTTTTGGATAGTTTCACTTTAGGGAAAAAGTGACTGAGCTCAAAAACATAACCTGAGGTTTATAAAAGGATAATTGTATAAATGTGGCTTATATCTTGTATTTGAAAGATAATGAAGTAGTCAAAATAATTTAGCTCTACAGTTGTGATAATATGAAAGAAAATCTCTATGCATGCAAGACAGTAACAGGCCATGTTTTTGTAATGTGAAAATATTTAAGTAGAAATTCACTCAATAATTAGTCTGTATTCATATGTAGAAAAATAATGGATAAAACTAATTAGGAAAACTTTTAACAGTTTCTTCTCTCCTTCCCAACAGCAGATTTCTTGTACTCAAAAGGATCAATTTCAGTGTAATGATTTGGAAGAGAATTTCGTTCACAGCTCTGCACTGGCTCAGTATGTGTCAGCTCACACAGGAGAGAAACCCTGTGTCAGCAGACGGTTTCAAAAATCCCTCAGTGACCATTCATCCTTTATTCGACATAAGCACATCCACACCAAAAATAAATCATTTGACTGTCATATATGTGGGAAAGACTTCACAAGAAGTTATGCACTCAGGCAGCATGAGCGAACTCACACTGGAGAGAAGCCATATGCCTGCCATGTATGTGGGAAAGCCTTCAGTCAGTCTTCAAAGCTCAGGCAACATGAGAGAATTCACACTGGACAGAAACCATATGCCTGCCACATATGTGGGAAAGCTTTCAGTCAATCTTCCAACCTTAGACGACATGACAGAACTCACACTGGAGAGAAACCTTATGGCTGCCGTCTATGTGGAAAAGCATTCAGTCAGTGTTCTACACTTAGAAAGCATGAGAGAACTCACTGTGGAGAGAAAACAAATAAATGTCATCTCTGTGGGAAAGCCTTCAGTCAGTATTCTGCCCTTAGACAACGTAAGAGTACTCTCATCGGAGAGAAACCATATGAATATCATGTATGTGGAAGAAACTTCACTTATAAGGGTTCTCATATAAGAAGACATGAGAAAACTACACTAGAGAATACCTGTGTGGCTGCTTTTATGTGGAAGAGCCTTTAGTCAGTCTTCCAATTTTAGAAGTATGAGAGAATGCACACTGGAGAGAAAACATGGATGTCATCCATGTGGGAAAACCTTTTACTCACTAGTTATTCTGCCCATAAATGACATGGGCATTTCACACTAAAAACTATTACGAATATGAAGAGGTCTTCAGCCACAGCTCTAACCTTTAAATAAATGAAAGAGCCCACATAGGGGGCTAATTCTGTGTAAGCATAATCCATGTGAAAATGAATAAAGGAACATTTTCAATTATTCTGAATTCCTTCATCAGTAAAGTTCTCATATGGAGAAAATGCCAGTCCTAAAATCAAACTGAACAAGCCTTCAGCTGTAGCTCACATCAGGAATATCAGAATGAGAAAATACATAAGGAGACGTCTTTACCACAGAATTTAATCGTGAATTCAAAATTTTTCCTTATGACCTGTATTAGAGTTCTCTAGAGAAACAAACTCAACAGGAAATTTTCGTAAATATAAAATTTATAAAAGTGTCTCATGTAACCATGGGAATGTAGAGTTGAATATCTGTTTGGTAGGCCGTGAGGCTGACAATTCTGATGGAGGGTTTGAACGAACTCCACAGGAGAAGCTTGCTGGCCGAAACAGGAAGAGACCCTGTCTCTTCTGAATACTTAGAAGAGTATTCTCCTAAAAGCCTTCCAGTGATTTGATTAAGCATCACTCATTGCAGAAGATACTCCCCTTGGCTGAAATGGAATCAGCTGTGGATGCAGCTGTTGTGATCATGATTTAATTCTATGAAATGTCCTCATAGTTTTAGGCAGGCCAGCACTTGCCCAACCAGACAAACAGGTACCACCACTTGGTCAAATTGACGCATGAACCTGACCCTGGCAGTCCACCCCTTGTCAACTTGGCAGCTATACCCATCACCATAAACCATACCTAATTTCTAAATAAAAAACAATAAAGCACACAGTTTTTCTTTTGCCTAACAATATTCAACTGTCCTGCATATGACTGGAAACAACATTAAATCTCTGCAGAATAGGGTGCAAGTCTTTGGAATTATTCATTCTTAAACTTGATGTCTTACAACTTAAATAGCATAACTGGAACAAAACAGCATTACAGTCCTCTTTTCTGTAACTGATCACGTGGTCATAGTTCATATTTATCACTACCTTCTTCCACTACCCATTCCATGTTCCCTTTGCCCTCAGCGAGCACCTCAGCTGGCTGTGGTTCTTTGGCTGGTGGGGTGACCAAAACCTTCATTACTGAAATTTCAGACCCATTGGTATTCCTGCCTGGATTGGGATGTTGCAGTTTTCCATTGATTTTAATCACAGGGCATGGTAATACTAAAAAACACCCTAGAGGATCTCCTATATTCCAGGGAAACTCTTCTTCACCTCCATTGTGTAATTGCAGTCCTATTTCCCCCTGATAGGGTCAATCACCCCAGACAATAATGTAATCCTCTTCTTGGTTTGTTGATCCAGGGGCATGAGTAGCCCAAAGTGACCAGGTGGCAGTCTTAGATTCCAGTTCAGTGGAATTGTTTCTCCTGGTGGAAGCACTCCCCCTTTGGGAACTAAACTCTATAGACCAGCAGAGCTCAGGGTCACAGGGATGGGAAGCAAAAATTTTCCTAGTGGATCACAACGGGTAATAGTGAGTGGTGCCACTCCCATTTCCACCCCTTGGTTCCTGGACCCATGGATCCTGGCTATGGGAGAAACAGCACCATACAGTGGATACTGATTCAGAGCATACATAGCTTCTTGGAGAGCATTACCGCAGCCCTTCAAGGTATTGCCACCTAGTTGGTACTGTAATTGAGTTTTCAAAAGGCCATTCCACCATTCTACCAATCCAGCTGCTTCTGGATGATGGGGAACATGGTAAGACTAGAAAATTCCGTGAGCATGTGCCCATTCCCGCACTTCATTTACTGTGAAGTGTGTTCCTTGATCAGAAGCAATGCTATGTGGAATACCATGACGATAGATAAGACATTTTGTAAGCCCACAAATGGTAGTTTTGGCAGAAGCATTGGTGCAGGGAAAGCAAACCCGTCTCCACAGTATGTATCTATTCCAGTTAGAACAAATTGCTGCCCCTTCCATGAAGGGAGTGGTCCAATGTAATCAGCCTGTCCCCATGTAGCCAGCTGGTCACCTTGGGGAATGGTGCCATATTGGGGGCTGAATGTGGGTCTCTGCTGCTGACAGATTAGGCACTCAGCAGTGGCTGTAGGCAAGTCAACCTTGGTGAGTGGAAGTCCATGTTGCTGAGCTCATCCATAACCTCCATCCCTACCACCATGACCACTTTGTTCATGAGCTCATTGGGCCAATGACAGGAGTTGCTGGTGAAAGAGGCTGACTGGTATCCACAGAATGGGTCATCTTACCCACTTGATGATTAAAACCTTCCTCTGCTGAAGTCACCTTCTGGTGCGCATTCACATGGGACACAAATATCTTCATGTTTTTAGCCCACTCAGAAAGGTCTATCCACATACTTCTTCCCCAGACCTCGTTGTCACCAGTTTTCAATTATGGTCTCTTCAAGTCCCTGACCATCCAGTCAAACTATTAACAACTGCCCATGAGTCAGTATATAAATGCACCTATGGCCATTTCTTCTGTTCTAGTTTGCTAGCTGCCAGAATGCAATATACCAGAAATGGAATGGCTTTTAAAAAGGGGAATTTAAAAAGTTTCTAATTTACAGTTCAAGGCCGAGAAAATGTCCCAATATGTCCAATCAAAGGCATCCAGGAAAAAATACCTTGGTTCAAGAAGGCTGATGAAGTTCAGGGTTTCTTTCTTAAGTGAGAAGGCACATGGCAAACACGGAGTCATCTACTAGCTTTCTCTCCTGGCTTCTGGTTTCATGAAGGTCCCCGGGAGGCGTTTTCCTTCTTAATCTCCAAAGGTCGCTGGCTCATGGACTCTCTGCTTCGTGGTGCTGCAGTATTCTCTGCTCTCTCCAAATCTCTTTCATTCTCCAAAATGTTTCCTCTTTTATACGACTCCAGAAACTTATCAAGACCCACCAAATGGGTGGAGACATGTCTCCACCTAATCCAGCTTAACAACCATTCTTGATTAAATCACATCTCCAGGGAGATGATCTGTTTAGTTTCAAACATACAGTATTGAATAGGGATTATTCTGTCTTTATGAAATGGGATTTTGATTAAAACATGGCTTTTCTAGGGGACATACATCATTTCAAACCAGCACACCTTCCAAGCAAAATGAACAATCAGGTGCCCTGCTCAAACTTCTGCCTACTGGGAGGATTTCCCCTCACCACTGTCCTTCAAGAACACCCCAGAAAGGTTTGGAGTGCTGCAGCTGTCCACTTTTGGGTGGTACCGGTATATTGTGCTGAACCATCTGTAAACCAGGCCTGAGTTTTCTCTTCCTCAGTCAATTCACTATAAGGAAGTCCCCAAGAGGCCATTGCTCTGGGATGGGAAAGAGAAGGTAATGTGGCAGGAGTGGAGACCATGGGCATTAGGGCCACTTCCTCATGTTACTTACTTGTGACTTCAGGACCTGCTCTGGACCTCTCTTGTTTATACCATTTCCATTTTATGATGGAGTGCTGCTTTGTACACCCAACTTTATGGCTTGGTCGGTCAGACAACAAACACCCAGCTCATGATAGGCAACTTAGGTCTCATGATAACTTGGTGGCCAATGGTTAAGCGTTCAGTCTCTACTAAGGCCCAGTAGCAGGCCAAAAGCTGTTTCTCAAAGGAGAGTAGTTATCTGCAGCAGATGGTAAGGCTTTGCTCCAAAATCCTAAGGATCTGTGTTGTGATTCTCCTATAGGGGCCTGCCAAAGGCTCCAAACAGCATCTCTATTTGTGACTGACACTTCCAGCACCATTGGATCTGCTGGATCATACAGCCTAAGTTGGAGAGCAGCTTGTATAGCAGCCTGGACCTGTCACAGTGCCTCCTCTTGTTCAGGTCCCCACTCAAAATTAGTAGCTTTTCTGGTCACTTGATAAATGGGCCAGAGTAGCACACCCAAATGAGGAATATGTTGTTGCCAAAATCCAAAGAGACCAATTAGGTGTTGTGCCTCATTTTTGGTGGTGGGAGGAGCCAGATATAGCAACTTATCCTTCACCTTAGAAGGGATATCTCGACATGCCCCTCACCACTGGACACCTAGAAATTTCACAGAGGTGGAAAGCCCGTGTATTTTTGTTGGATTTATCTCCTATCCTCTGAAACGCAAATGCCTTACCAGTAAGTCTATAGTAGTTGCTACTTCTTGCTCATTAGGTCCAATCAACATGATATCATGAATATAATGGACCAGTTTGATGTCCTGTGGGAGGGAGAAACGATCTAGATCACTGCGGACAAGGTTATGACATAGGGCTGGAGAGTTGATATGCACCTGAGGTAGGACAGTGAAAGTATATTATTGACCTTGCCAGCTGAAAGCAAACTATTTCTGGTGATCCTTCCGAACAGCTATTGAGAAAAAAGCATTTGCCAGATCAATAGCTGCTTACCAGGTACCAGGGGATGTATTGATATGCTCAAGCAATTGATACCACATCTGGAACAGCAGCTGCAATTGGGGTTACCACCTGGTTGAGCTTACAATAATCCACTGTCATCCTCCAAGACCCGTCTGTTTTCTGCACAGTCCAAATAGGAGAGTTGAATGGGGATATGGTGAGAATCACCATCTCTGCATCCTCCAAGTCCTTAGGAGTGGCAGTAATCTCTGCAATCCCTCCAGGAATCCGGTATTGCTGCTGATTTACTATTTTGCTAGGTAGGGGCAATTCTAGTGGCTTCCACTTGGCCTTTCCCACCATAATAGCCCTCACTGCACGAATTAATGAGCCAGTGTAGGGATTCTGCCAGTTGCTCAGTGTGTCTGTTCCAATTATACATTCTAGAACTGGGGAAATAACTACAGAATGAGTCTGGGGCCCACTGCACCCACTGTGAGACAGACCTGTGCTAGAAGTCCATTGATCACCTGGCCTCCATAAGCCCCCACTCTGATTGGTGGAGCAGAGTGATGTTTTGGGTCCCCTGGAATTAATGTCACTTCTGAACCAGTGTCTAATAATCTCCGAAATATCTGATCATTTCCTTTTCTCCAGTGCACAGTTACCCTGGTAAAAGGCCGTCAGTCTCCTTGGGGAAAACAGCTTTTAAAAAATGATCTTCAGTGTGCGCAAGGTGATGAAGGAAAATACTGTGAAAGAAATAAAGGATATTAGGGAACAAATGACATTACTTGATTCAAGAAACTCAATAAAGAGAAATTTTTGAAAGGACCCAAATGACTACTAGAGTTAAAGACCACGTTAGACAATTGAAATGTGTTGGGCTGAGAAGTAAAAAGGAAAAAGAATCACAAAATGCAAAACTAGCATAAGAAACCTGTGGCACACCACCAAGAAAACCAATATACACATTATGGGAATCTCAGGAGAAGGAGGAGAAAAAGTGGTAGATGAATTATTCTAAAAATGATGGCAGAAAACTTCCCAATCTAGGCAAAAGACATAAACATGCAAGAAGCTCATAAATACTATATAGGATAACTATGTAGAATAATATGCCCAAACACATAGTCAAACTATCAAATGCAAAAGACAAGAAGAGACTTCTAAAACTGCAATAGCAAAACAGTTGTTTTGCTGTTGGTACAAGGGAGTCCCAATAAGATTATGATTATATGCCAATTTCATATCAGAAGCCATAGAGACAAGAAGACAGTGAGATGAAATATTTAATGTTTTGTGCTAGTTTGAAACTGTTATGTACCCCAGAAAAGCCATGTTTTTAAAAATATTGAGTCAATTCTGCTTGGTGAGATCTTTTTGACTAAGTTTTTTTCCATGGAGATGTGACCCACCCAGTTGTGAGTGGGACCTCTTGATTAGGTAGTTTTCATGGAGTTGTGTCTCCTTCCATTTAAGATGGGTCACTTACTGAAGTCTTTTAAGAAGGAGCCATTTTTAGAAAAAGCTTTAGAGCCAACAGGGCCCACACAGCTAGAGACGTTTGGAGATGAAGAAAGAAAATGACCCCGAGGAAGCCTCATGAATCAAGAAGCCTGGAGAGAATGCTAGCCAGTGTCACCATGTGCCTTCCCAGCTGACAGAGGTGTTCCAGACAGCATCAGCCTTTCCTGAGTGAAGGTAACCTCTTGTTAGTGCCTTAATTCGGACATTTTCATGGCCTTAGAATTGTAAACATGCAACTTGATAAATTCCCTTTTTAAAAGCCATTCCATTACTGGTATATTGCATTCTGGCAGCTTAACAAATGAAAACATGTGCTGAGAGAAAGCAATTGCCAATGAAGAATTTTATATCTGGGGAGGCTTTCTTTAGAAACTGAGGGAGAACAGAAAAATTAAAAAATAATAAAAAATAAACTGAGGGAGAGATTAAGACATTCCTAGATAAACAAAAGCACTTTAGAACCTGTAAGAAGTAGGCAGGGACTTACGTACCAAAAACTGCAATGCAGTATTACTGGCATTTATAAGAACCCATATGTTTACCTTTAGTAGGTGACATTCCCCTCCCTCTTTGAGCAACTGTCTAGTGTCCTTTCCTTTCAGTTTGAAGAACTCCTATTAGCATTGCTTGTAGGGCATGTCTAGTTGTAATAAACTCCCATGGTTGCATGAGACACTTTTATAGAGACTCATATTTACAGATATCTTCTGTTAGTTTCCGGAGAGAACCCTGACTAATACAAATTTGGTTCCAGGAGTGGTTCTTAAAAAAGAAAATCTTGAAAATAGGCTTTTGCAGTTGGTTTTCTACTGTGAGTGGACTCAAAGGTGCTAATGAATCTATTTCAAACAGTCAAGATGGCACTGACATTCCATAGTGCAAGTTGGCAGTGAGACAAACTATCCCCCCATTTGATTCTGCTAATTGTATGCTTATATGAGGCAAGGTCCTGCGTGACAATGTTTTTGATAATTTAGCAGAGTTTTTGGAGTTAAAATGTATAATGATATTCACTGGTTGCTCCTAAATATGCTGGATACAGTTATAAAAGAAAGGGATGACCTGAAGGCTTCAAATTTGCAGCTTAAGTGCTGCATGAAAGATGTAAAATTTCTATGTGTGCCCTGAAAGAAAATCTTATTTCTTGTGGCTGCAGACTTGACATCTCTGAAAACAAGACCCCAGAATCTCATTGTGTGAGTAGCAGATTTACGACGTAAGCTGAAATCTTAACCTGGCAGGGTGTTTGCTGTTAAAGTGAGGGTGTTGATTGAAAAAGAATGTGATCCTGAAAATTGGAATGGACACATGGGTTGATAATGATGGCAATGGGTATATTTAAACCCTAGATTCTCCTGAGTCTTTACTAGATGAAACTGTAATCATCTGCCCTGAGGAAATAGCCATCTAATCTCGAGACAGCCTACCTTGAGGAAACATCTTCCTGCCATGTCTGCCCTGAGATATTATTAGCCAACCTCCACGTGAAGAATTAACCCTTCAGTGCCTGCCAAATCTGTAAGCATCTCCCCTGGGGAGGTGTGCTATACTCCAAAAGAGCTGCATTAGTTTTCCAATTTATATAGACAGAAATCAGGGGAATATGTGTGGGAATGGATATTAAGGGTGTTGGATAATGGTGGAAGGAATATAAAGCTGGATCAAGCTGAATTATTGATATGGGCTGTTCTAGTTTGTTAGCTGCCAGAATGCAATATACCAGAAATGGAATGGCTTTAAAAAATTTAATAAGTTGCTAGTTTACAGTTCTAAGGCCGAGAAAATGTTCCAATTAAAACAAGTCTATAGGGCGGCTGCCGTGGCTCAGCAGGCAGAGCTCCGACCTGCCATGCTGGAGGTCTGGAGTTCGATCCCTGGTGCCTCCTGCCCATATGCAAATTAAAAAAAAAATTAAAACAAGTCTATAGAAATGTCCAATCTAAGGCATCTGGGGAAAGATACCTATGTTCAAGAAAGCTGATGAGGTTCAGGGTTTCTCTCTCAGTTGGAAGGGCAAGGCGAAGTCTGTTAGCTTTCTCTTCTGGCTTCTTGTTTCATGAAGCTCTCCAGGAGGCATTTTCCTTCTTCATCTTCAAGCGTCACTGGCTGGTGGACTCTGCTTCGTGGTTCTACGGTGTTGTTATGGCTGTCTTTATTCTCTACTCTCAGAATCTTGTGACTTTATCTCTTGTTCTCTAGCTTTTTTCTACATGCTTTCTTCTTTTAAAGGATTTCAGTAAAACCAATCAAGACCAACCTGGAATGGGTGGAGACATGACCCCACCTAATCAAGTTTAATGCCACACTTGATTGAGTCACATCTCCGTGGAGATAAGCTAATTAAAGTTTCCAACATACAGAACTGAATAGGGATTAGAAGAAACCGTTGTTCCCACAAGGTTGATTAGGGTTAAAACATGGCTTTTCTAAGGTATATAAACTTTTTCAAACTGACACATGGGACCACTAAGCAGAGATTCTGGATTCAGTGTTGTATCTCGAGGAGTAGAAAGGGCATTAACATTTTGTATAGGTGGTTGACTGAAACATGGATTAAAAGATGACTGACATTACCTGAAGTTGAAATGCCAGAAGTGCTCTGGTATAATGTATTTGAGGGGATTCAAGGTCTTAGAGAGATTGGAATGCCAGGGTGGATTTATAATGAAGACCTGCTCAAATAACTGCTGCCAGCTAGCTCAAATACCCAGAAGTGTCCAGAAAACACACCTTTTACTAGGAGTATGAGGAATAAATTTGTGAAACTAGCTCCATTATCCCTGAACAGCTCTGTAGTCACTCTTCCTTGTTGGTGAGATATTACTGTGGGAACTGCTGTCACTGAGCTGCAGTCTTTAAACACAATGGCAATGATCAGATCCAGAGTTGGCAGGTCACAAAGCAACATTTAATTGCCAGACAAGATGGGCATGGCTACCATAATAGCAGACTCAAAGTAACCGTCAAAACACTATGACTCACAAAGACCCATGGTGTTTGCAAGTAAACCATGGCCTACCTAGAAGTATAATAGATGGGCAACCTACCAAATTCTTGTTTGAGCTGTATAAGCAGAAGGGTTCTATGTCAAGTGAATACAAGTCTAATTTGAATTGCAGAAACAGAGTCACAGCCCCTACACTTAAGACACTTTAACGACACAGAATCCCTTGAATGAGGACAGGGCCAGGTCCCTTTGGGGAAGGGCCCCTTGAATGGGGGAGGACTCAGTATCCTTGGAGAAGGATCCTTTTGCACTGCCAAATATTTATACTGTTAATCTTCCCCCACAGCATTCCCCAAGGAGACCTATGGCATTTTACCACAGTAACTGTGCATTGGGGAAAAGGAAATGATCAGATATTTCAGGGATCATTAGACACTGGCTCAGAAGGAACATTAATTCCAGGAGACCCAAAACATCACTCTGGTTTATCAATTAAAGTGGGGGCTTATGGGAGTCAGGTCATCAATGGAGTTGTAGCCCAAGTCCATCACATAGTGGGACCATTGGTCTCCAGATCCATTCTGTAGTTATTTTGCCAGTTCCAGAATGCGTAATTGGAATAGACATACTCAGCAACTGGCAGAGTCACCACATTCATTCCATGACTCATGGAGTAAGGGCTATTATGGTAGGAAAAGCCAAATGGAATTCACTAGAACTGCTGCTACCTAGCAAAATAGTAAATCAAAAGCAATAACAGATTTCTGGAGGGATTGCAGAGATTAGTACCACTCCTAAGGAATTGAAGGTTGCAGGGGTGGTGAGTCTGACCAAATTCCACTCAACTCTCCTATTTGTCCTGTGCAGAAAACAGATGGGTCTTGGAGGATGACTGTGGTTTACTGTTAACGCAGTAGTGACTCCAATTGCAGCTGCTGTCCCAAGCTGCTGATCCAGTTGTGGTGTCATTGCTTGAGCAAATCAACACATCCCCTGGTACCGGGTATGCTAATGATCTGGAAAGTGTTGGTTTTTTGTTTGTTTTCTCAATAGCTGTTAGTAGGAACCACCAGAAACAGTTTGATTTCAGCTGGCAAAGCCAGCAGTATACCTTTCCTGTCCTACCTCAGGGGTATATCAACTCCCCAGCTCTATTTTATAATCTTATCTGCAGGCATCTTGATCATTTCTCCTTTGCACAAGACATCATACTATCATGATTGGAACTGGGGAGCAAAAAGTAGCAATTACTATGTGTTTATTGGTAAAGCATTAGTGTGTCAGAGAATGACAGATAATTCCAACAATAATACAAGGGACTTCCACATCAGTGAAATTTCTAGGTGTCCGGTGGCTTTGAGCATGTTGAAATATTCCTTCTAAGTTAAAGGATAAACTATTGCATCTGGCCTGTCCTATGTCCAAAATAGAGGCAAAACTCCTAATTGGTCTCTTTGGATATTAGAGACAACATATTCCTCATTTGGGTGTGCTGCATGGCCCGTTTATCTAGTGACCAAAACACTTCTAGTTTTGAGGGGGACTGGTACAAGAGGAAGCTTTGCAACAGGTCCAGACTGCTGTAACACCTGCTCTGCCATTTCGGCTATATGATCCAGTAGATCTAATGGTCCTGGAAGTGTCAGTGGCAAATAGAGATGCTGTCTGGAGCTTTTGGCCAGCTCCTGTAGGAAAATCACAATGCAGGCCATTAGGATTTTGGAGGAAAGTCTTGCCATCCTCTACAGACTACTTTCCTTTTGGGAAACAGTTCTTGGCTTGCTCCTAGGCCTTAGTAGAGACTGAATACTTAACCATGGGTCATGGTTGTCTATCATGAGCTGGGTGTTCTCTGACCCACTAAGCCATAAAGTTGGGTGTTCATGGCAGCACTCCATCATAAAATTGAAATGGTGTATATGAGATAGGGCCTGGGCAGGTCCTGAAGGCATAAGTAACTTACATGAGGAAGTGGCCCATATGCCCATGGCCCCTGCTCTTGCCACAAAATTCTCTTTCCCATCCCACAGCTATGACCTCTTGGGGAAATCCCTTATAGTCAGCTAAGTGATGAAGAGAAAACTTGGGACTGGTTTACTGATATTTTACTGACACGATGTGCGGGTGCCAGCCAAAAGTAGACAGCTACAGCACTGCAGCCTCTCTCTGGGATGTCACTAAAGGACAGTGATGACAGGAAATTCCCCCGGTGGGAAGAACTTCAGGCAGTGCACCTGGTTGTTTATTTTGCTTGGAAGGAGAACTGGCAGATGTGCTTGTGTACTGTTGCATACTGTTTCATGGATTTGGCTGAATAGCCAGGGACTTGGAAGGAGCATGATTGGAAGATTGGTGACAAGAAAACTTAGGGAAGAGGTATGTGACCTTTCTGAATTGGTAAAAATGAAGGTAATTGTGTCCCATGTCAGTGCACACCAGAGGATGACTTCAGCAAAGGAAGGTTTTAATAACTAAGGGGATAAATGTCCCATTCTGTCTAAGCCAATCAGTTTCTTTCCCCAGATACTCCTGTCATTGCCCAATGGGTGCATGAACAAAGAGGTTATGGGGTAGGGATGCAAGTTATATATGAGCTTAGTAATATGAACTTTCACTTTCCAAGGCTCACCCAGCCACAGTCATTGCTGACTGCTCAATCTGCCAGCAGCAGAAACCGACACTCAGCCCCCGAGATGGCACCACTCCCCTAGGTGATCAACCTATCACCTGGTGGCAGGTTGATTATGTTGGACCACTTTCATCATGGAAAGGCAGCAGTTTGTTCTAACTGGAATAAACGCATCCTCTGGATATGGGTTTGCCTTCTGTGAATGCAGTGCTTCAGTCAAAACTACCATCCATGAACTTACAGAATGCCTTATCCACCATCATGGTGTTCCACACAGCATTGCTTCTGCTCAAGGAACCAACTTAATAGCAAATGAAGTACTGAAATGCGCACATGTTCATGGAATTCTCTGGTCTTACCATGTTCCCCATCATCCTGAAGTAGCTGGATTTACAGAATGATGGAATGGCCTTTTGAAGGCTCAAGTATGGTGACAGTCAGGAGGCAATACATTGCAGGGATGAGGTAATATTCTCTGGGAGGCTTTGTATGCTCTGAATCAGCATCAACTGTATGGTCCTGTTTCTCCCATTGCCAGGATTTTCAGGTCCAGGAATCAAGTGCTGGAAATGGGAGTGGTACCACTCACTATTACCCCTAGTGATCCACTAGGAAAAATTTTGTTTCCTGTCCCTGCAACCTTGAGATCTTCTGGTCTGCATATCTTAGTTCCAGAAGGAGGAGTGCTTCTGGACAATAATGATTCCATTGAACTGGAAGGTATGACTTCCATCTATCCACTTTGGGCTTCTTGTGCCTCTGAATCAACAGGGAAAAAAAAGGAATTACTGTGTTGCTGGAGTGATTGATCATGACTGTTATGGGGAACTATGAAACTACACAATGGAAGTAAAGAAGAGTTTTCCTGGAATACAGGAGATCCCCTAGGACATCTTTTAGTACTAACATGCCCTGTGATTATTCTCAATGGACAATCACAACTACCCAATCCAAGCAGGACTACCAGTGGCCCAGAAACTTCAGGAATGAAGGTTTTGTCATCCTTCCAGGCAAAGAACCATGGCCAGCTATGGTGCTTGCTGAGACCAAAGGGAACATGGAATGAGTACTGGAAGAAGGCAGTGATAAATATGAACTACAACCACGTGACCAGCAACAGAAGTGAAGACTAATAGTATAAATATTTCTCCCTTCTTTTGTTATATTTGTATTTGCACATAAAGCAAATATCTTCTCTCCATCTTATCCCCTTTATCTTATGACATAAAAAGTATTATTCACGTTATAACATTTAAGTTATAAGATATCAAGTTTGAGTGAATATTACCCAAGGACTTTCACCCTATTCTGGACAGATCTAGTGTTCAGAATAGACACTAAATCTATTTAGCAGTATAGTCAGCATTGTTAGATGAGAAATATGTTTGGCTTTTTTTTGTTTGTTTGTTTTATATTTAGAAATTAAGTAGGGTTTAAGGTGATGCATAAAGTTGCCTAGTTGATAAGGGGTGGACACTGTGATAGTTAGGTTTGGTGTCAACTTGGCCAGGGGATGGTGTCCAGTTGTTCTGTTGCTGTGGACTTAAAGGCTTGGTATGTGAATTTTCTCTGTGGCTGACTGCATCTATGGTCGGCTAAGGGGAGTGCCCTCCTCAATGAGTGACATTTAATTTAATCAGCTGGAGGCTAAAAAGGAGAAATCAGAAGAGACAGTCTCTCTCTACACTTCAACTGGCCAGCCTCTCCTGGAAAATTCATTAAAGACTTTTTATCAGACTTGTTGGGTCACAGACCTCTCTGTGGAGTTTGGACTCATGCATCCCCATGGTTGCATGAGACACTTTTATAGAGACTAACTGTATTAGCTAGGGTTCTCTAGAGAAACAGAATCAGCAGGAAATATCCGTAATATAAAATTTATAAAAGTGTCTCACGTAACTGTGGGAATGTAGAGTTCAAGGTCTGTAAGGAAGGCTGCAAGCTGGTAGTTACAATGAACTTCCTCAATGAACCCTCAGGAGAGGATGTCTGGACAACTGTAGGAATGGAAGAGTCCAAAATCCGTAGGGCAGGCTGTGAAACTGACGACTTCAATGAAGGGTCTGGATGAACTCCACAGGAGAGTATTGCTGGCTGAAGCAAGAAGAGAGACTGTCTCCTCTGTATCCTCCATAAAAGCCTTCCAGTGATTAGATTAAGCATCACTCATTGCAGAAGACACTCCCCTTAGCTGATTACAAATGCAATCAGCTATGGATACAGCTGATGTAATCATGATTTAATAATGATTTAAGTCTATGAAATGTCCCCATAGCAACAGACAAGCCAGCACTTGCCCAGCCAGACAAACAGGCACCAACACCTGGCCAAGTTGACACATGAACCTGACCATGGAAGTCCACCCCCTGTCAATTTGGCAGCTATATACATCACCTTAAACCATACTTAATCTCTAAATAGAAAACAATAACAGATACATTTTTTCCTCACCTAACAATTCTCAACTGTACAACTGGAAATGCATTAAATCTCCCCAGAATAGCGTGCAAGTCCTTGGGTAATATTCATTCTCAAACTTGATATCTTGCAAGAAACTTCCATGTGTGACTCACTTGACTATGGTTCCTGGTGTCCATCCCCCACCCTTGAGACTGATAGCTTCCTGTCAGCCCAGTTATGAACTGGCTAGTTGCTGTGGGCTGGGAGAGTAAGGGATGTGCACTGAACTGGGAAACAATGGGGACACAGCACAATTCTGATTCAACTGTTGGTCAACAAAATTGTACCACTGGGTCCCATGGCTTTGGTTCTTCCCAAACAAGCATCCACAGTACCACATTGCCATTATTTCCACCCACCTCAGAAGCAGAGGGAACAGAGGATTGAAAAATAACTTACCTTTATATGGCCATGGGGAATAGGTTGCAAAAGAGAGTCATCTGCTATGAGAGCTGGGACAGTGCAGTTCTGGGAAGTTGCTTTCCTGACCTTCTTCACAGGCCCTTTGGAACTGGTCTGCAACTCCTGCATGGGACCTTGTCCCTGTGTTGCTGGGAAATACAAACTTTCAGGATAATCCTATCAAGATAATCAGATGCCCAGATGCCAGTAAAAAATTACAAAGCATTCTAAGATATGAAAAGATATAGCCAAGAAAAAAGGTGAAATTTAAAAATCAAAAGAGACATAAAATTTGAAACAACTAATCAAAGTTTTTCAAACAAATCTCTAAGCCAATTCAACAAGATGGCTAGAGAGATAAAGGATATTAAGAAGACACTGTGTGAGCATAAAGTAGAATTTTAAAATATACAAAAAAAATAATTTATAGGCAAGAAAGACACAAGAGGTGAAATTTAAAATACAATAGAGACATACAACAGCTGATTTGAAGAGGCAGAAGAAAGGATCAGCAAGCTAGAAGACAGAGCAACAAAATTTGAACAAAGAACAGATGGAGAAAAGAAGGTAAAAATGTGAGCAGGGTCTTAGGGAAATGATGGAAGACACTAAGTGTGCAATCATATGAATTATGAGTGTCTCAGAAGGAGAAGAGAAAGGAAAAGGGCCAGAAAGAATATTTGAAGAAATGATGGCCAAATATTTCCTAACCCTTCTGAAAGACATGCAGATGCATATCCAAGAAGCCCAACATACTCCAAAAAGATTAAACCGTAATAGACCCATTCCAAGACACATTCTAATCAGAATGCCACTGCCTAAGAATTCTGAAAGAATCAAGAGAAAAGCCATTCATAATTACAAGGAAATTACAATAAGGTTAAATGCAGATTTCTCATCAGAAACCATGGAGGTGAGAAGGCAGTAATAAAATCTACCTAAAGTCCTAAAAGGGAAAATCTGCCAGCCAAGAATTATTTATCTGGCACAAATGCCCTTCAAAATTGAGGGTGAGGTTAAAATATTTACATATAAACAGAAAGTAAAAAAGTTCATTAACAAGAGTCCTGCCCTATAGGTAATACAAAAAAAAAAAAAAGAGTTCTGCAGGCTGAAAAGAAAAGACAGAAGAGAGGAGTTTGAAGGATTTTGCAGAAATTAAGATTGTTAGTAATGGTTTACAGACTCATTTTAAACCCAAGGACACAAATAGGTGAAAAGTGAGAGGCTGGAAAACGAAATTTCATGCACCCCATAACCAAAAACATTTGGGGCAGCTATACTAATATTGGACAAAATACCCTTTAAATTCAAAAATGTTGTAAGAGAAAAAGAAGGACATTACATATTAATGAAAGGGGGCAATCCAACAAGATGAAATAACAATCATAAATATTATTTGCCTCAGGTATTTTGCTGCAAAATACCTAAGATGCAAATACCAAAATGCTCCTAACAGTGCAGCAAAATACCTGAGGCAAACAATGGAAAAACTGAGGGAGAAATTATGTTGTGTAAAATAAACCAGATGCAAAAGGGCAAATATTGTATGATATCACTAACATGAGCCAATTATAATAGAAAAACTCTTAAAGTTAAAATCTGAAGTATACGTTAACAGAAAATAGAATGTTGGTAGAGAGTGGGGAGCAGATACTTAAATGTGTGCAGAATTTTTAACTGGGTGGAATTAAATGCTTGGAAAGGGATATGGGTGATGGTACCACAAAATGGTAAGCTTAATTCACAGCACTTAGTGATGTGTGTGATTGAAGTTAAAGAGGGAGGTTTAGAGTAGATATGGCACTAGAAGGAAAGCTAGAGGATAAAACAGGGTACTTTATAAAACAGTGAATCCTATGGTGGATGATGACTGTGATTAATAGTACAAATATAAACATGTTCTTTCATGAACTAAAACAAATGCATGTCACTATTACAAGATGCTAATAATAGAATGGTATATGGGGAAAAATTAATCTACTGTAAACTATGGGCTATAGCTAATAATATATTAATTTTCATTAACAGTGCCAGATGTACCACACTATCTTCTAGGGAAGATAAGAGGTAGAGAATATGTTGGGGTTTTTTTTTTCTGGAGTAATCAAAATGTTCTAAAATTGTGGTGAAGAATACACAACTATGTGATACTATGAATCATTCAATGTATACTTTGGAAAGATTGTATGATATGTGAATATATCTCAATACAACTCCTGGGAAAAAAGAAAAATTTAAAGTCAGAGATCTAAGCCCAAAACTGGAACAACTACAAAGAAGATGAGCAAACTAAACCCATAACAATCAGAAGGAAGGAAATAACAAAGATTAATGTTGGAGATAAATGAAATAGAGAATTAAAAAAAATAGTATCAACAAAACCAAAATCTGATTCTATATAAAGATCAATGAAATTAATATTTTATGTATACTGATGAAGAAAAATAGGGAGGACTCAAATAACTAAAATTAGAAATGGAAAGAGGGATATTACTACTCATCCCACTGAAATAAAAGGACAGAGGATGCTATGAAAAATAATTATACCACAAAATTTGGCGACATAGTTCAACTGGTATACCAGCTTTTTTGTGAAATTTTCAAGATTTTTGTATATAGGATCATGTCATATGTAAGCAGCAAAATTCAAGAAAGTGGTGGTGTTACAAGATAACATGCAAAAATTAGTGTTGTTTCTATGCATGTGTAATGAACAATCTGAAGGGGAAATCAAGAAAAAAACTCCATTCACAATAGCAACAAAATAATCAAATATCCAGGAATATATTTTAACAAAGATGAAAAGAACTTGTTCACAGAAAACTACAAACCATTACTGCAATTAATTAAAGAAGGTACAAAAATGTAAGGACATTATGATTTCATGTTTTGGAAAACTATGTATTGTTGAGATGTCAGTTCCATCCAAAGTGATTTCCAGATCAGTACAATCCCAATAAAAATTCCAGCAGCCTCTTTGTAGAAATGGAAAACCAATCATCAAATAATTATGGAAGAATAAGGGATCTGAAGACACAAAATCATTGTAACAGAAAAAAAAATGAAGTTAGAGGACTCAAATTTTTCAATTTTAACCTATTGCAAAGCAACTGCAATCAGAACAGCATGGTATTGATATAAGAACAAACATGTACACCAATGGAGTTGAATTGAGTCTTCAGAAGTAAGCCATTATATCTATGGGCAATTGATTTTTGGCAAGGGTACCAAGTCCTGCAAATGGGGGGAAAATACTATGTTCAACAAATGGTGCTGGGAAAACTAGATATCCAAATGCAAAAGAATGAGGGTTGACCCCTTCTGGACATAATATAAAAAAATTAACTCAAAATCTCAAAATGGGTCAAAAACCTAAATATTAGAACTAAGACTATAAAACTCCTAGAAGAAAATAGAAAGAATCATGTTAGAATCTTGTATTAGGCGATGTTTTCTTAGACTTTATATCTAAAGCACAAACAATAAAAGAAAAAGTTGAAAAAACATGAAATCATCAAAATTAAAACTTTTGTGCATCAAAGGACTTTGTCAAAAAGTAAAAAAGATAATCTGTAGGATGAAAGAAAATATCTGGAAACCATATGAGCTGGTTTGAAAGGAAGTATGCCCCCTAGAAAAGCTATGTTTTAATCAAAATCCCATTTCGTAAAGGTAGAATAATCCCTATTCAATACTGTATGTTTGAAACTGTAATCAGACCATCTCCCTGGATGATGTGATTTAGTCAAGAGTGGTTGTTAAGATGGATTCAGGGAAATGTGTCTCCACCCATTTGGGTGAGTCTTGATAAGTTTCTGGAGTCCTATAAAAGAGAAAACATTTTTGGAGAATAAGAGATTAGAGAGAGCAGAGCAGAATGACATAGCCATGAGAAGCAGAGTCCACCAGCCAGCGACCTTTGGAGATGAAGAAGGAAAATGCCTCCTGGGGTGCTTCATGAAACAGGAAGCCAGGAGAAGAAGCTAGCAGATGATGCCATGTTCACCATGTGCCCTTCTAGATGAGAGAGGAACCCTGACTGTGTTCACCATGTGCCTTTCCAGATGAGAGAGAGAAATTGTGACTGTGTTCGCCATATGCCCTTCTACTTGAGAGAGAAACCCTGAACTTCACTGGCCTTCTTGAACCAAGGTATCTTTCCCTGGATGCCTTAGATTGGACATTTCTATAGACTTGTTTAATTGGAACATTTTCTCGGCCTTAGAACTATAAACTAGCAACTTATTAAATTCCCCTTTCAAAAGCCATTCCACTTCTGGTATATTGCATTCTGGCAGCTAGCAAACTAGAACAACATGCAATAAGCACATACATATATTCACACATATATATCTACAGATATATTTATTAATTTTTTCTCAGTACCATTTCTATCCGATGTTTTGTAATCTCAGTGCTGTCTCTACCCAAGGCTCTGTAAAATGAACTATAAAGTGTAATTAAGAACAGTCCTGATTTTTGAGATGTAAGAGGGCAGCATAGTGAGGTATGGAATTTAGTTAGTTCTCCAGAGCAGTTAGTAAATAATCAGGAACAGTACAGAACAACTTCTAGGGGAACATCAGTGACTGGACACACTAGTCTGGACCATGTAAATGGTTGAGATCCCACACAGAACTGTAAATTCCCCAAGCCACAGAGGCTTGTGCACCTCACCCACAGGTATAGCAGGCTGGTTCTCTAAGGGGAATGGAAATAGATGTTACTAGTAGGAAGGGCTTAGCTCAACCAAGCCCAGTTGCAGAATTAATTAACAAATTCTGACTACTGAAAACAGGACCTCAGCACAAATAAACCTGGAATAAGCACTAAAGGAACTAGAAGATTTTGTCCCCGCAGAGAGGGGGCTGACAGAAAAAATCAGAGGCTTTTTTAGTTGGATAGCACAAAATACAGGAAAAGGGCTGGATCCCAAGAAAATGGATATATAGAGAGACACATACCAACTTAAGCCTTTTATTGACAGACCCAAGGAGCAGGGGTCTGGCTTTGAAAACGTTTTTCTGCTTTTCTCTTTTATTTTGTTTTTAACTCAACAGCTCATTAGATAGAACTGGAAGTGCTCTTAGGCTCCAGCACTGCCCAAGGCTTGGGCAGAATTATGCTTGTCTGAGAGACAAAGTAACTAGTCAGAAGAAAGCAGTTAATTCCCTAAAGGGTGTTCTGGTTGGCTAGCTGCTGGAATGCAACACACCAGAGATGGATTGGCTTTTAATAAAAGGGGATTTATTTTGTTAGTTCTTCAGAGGAAAGGCAGCTAACTTTCAACTGAGGTTCTTCCTTACGTGGGAAGGCACAGGATGGTCTCTGCTGGCCTTCTCCCCAGGCCTCTCCGTTCCAACAACTTTCCCCAGGGTGATTCCTTTCATGGAGTCTAGAGGCTTCATAGGAAAGTCTGACAACATGCTGGGTCTCACGTTCAGGGAAAATTTATGCTGACTACACTTTCCTCTGAAGATGTGGGTCTATCTGGCCTGGGAAAATCTGCCTGGGGTCTATAATATCTGAGGAGACCCTCCTCAAAAAAAGTACAGGGCAAGAAACAGAAAAACAAGAATTGAAAAATTCTGATCAGTTAAACAGAACCTATGCTAGAGGTCTAGAATAAGTTGAACCGAATGTCAAAGAACAGATAGAGAACAAAGCCATCCAGCAAGAAAATCCTAGGTAAAAGAGTGAACAACCTCCAAAATAAACCAATTAAGGAAATCAAGTGCTTAGATACCAGCAGAAAAATAACGAGTCATTCTAGGAAAATTCCAAATATGGCCCAGTCAAAGGAACAAGCCAACATTTCAAATGAGATACAGGAGTTGAAACAAAGGATTCAGGATGTTCAAATAGACATGGAAAATCTCATAAAAAATCAAATCAATGAGTTGAGGGAGAACATAAAGAAGACTGGGTGGACAAAAAGAAACTCAAAAGTTTGACAAAACAAATTGCAGAACCTATGGGTATGAAAGGCACAAGAGAGGAGATGAAAATAAAAAACAATGGGGACCTACAACAATAGATATGAAGAGGCAGAAGAAAGGATTAGTGAACTAGAGGACTGGACATCTGAAATCCAACACACAAAAGAAAATACAAGGAAAATAATTGAAAAATATGACCAAGGTGTACAGGAATTGAATGACAACATGAAGTACAATAATATAGGTGTTGTGGTTATCTCAGAAGGAGCAGAGAAGGGATAAGGAGTAAGATTAATGGAGGAAATAATCACTGAAAATTTCCCATCTCTTATGAAAGACATAAAATTACAGATTCAAGAATTGCAGTATACCTCAAGCAGAATAAATCCAAATAGACATACTCCAAGACTATTAGTAATCAGATTATCAAATGTCAAAGACAAAGAAAGAATGTTGAAAGCAGCAAGAGAAAGTAAAGAAAGCATCTGTGAATAAGGGAAGCCCAATAAGGCTATGTGTGGATTTTTCAGCAGAAACCATGGAGGTGAGAAGGCAGTGGTGTGATATATTTAAGATTCTAAAAGAGAAAACCTGCCAACCAATAATTCTATACCCAGCAAAACTGTCCTTCAAAAATGAGGGGGAGATTAAAATATTTTCAGACAGACAATCAATGAGAGAATTTGTGACTAAGAGACTGACTCTGCAAGAAATATTAAAAGAAGCACTATGGGCAGATAGGAAAGGAAAGGAGAGAGAGAGGTCTGGAGAAGAGTGTAATCCCTATTTGGCAGTAGGTTGGAATCTTGATTAGATTATCTCCATGAAGAATTTTGGGTATTAACATTTGATTAGAGGGAGATGTGACCCACCCTTTCCAGGTCTTGATTAGTTTATCCAGCTGCTTCTTGATGATGGGGAACATAGTAAGACCAGAGATTCCATGAGCATATGTCCATTCCTGTATTTCATTTGCTGTGAAGAGTGTTCCTTGATCAGAAGCAATGCTCTGTGGAATACCACGATGATGGATAAGGCTTTCTGTAAGTCCTTGGATGGTAGTTTTGGAGGAAGCATTGCATGCAGGAAAAGCAAACCCATATCCACAGTATGTGTCTATTCCAGTTAGAACAAATTGCTGCCCCTTCCATGAAGGGAGTGGTCCAAGGCAATTAACCTGCCACTATGTAGCTGGCTGGTCACCTCGGGGAATGGTGCCATATCAGGGGCTGAGTGTGGGTCTCTGCTGCTGGCAGATTGGGCACTTAGCAGTGGCTGTAGCCAAGTCAACCTTGGTGAGTGGAAGTCCATGTTGTTGAGCCATGCATAACCTCCATCCCTACCACCATGACCACTTTGTTCATGAGCCCATTGGGCAATGATAGGAGTTGCTGGGGAAAGAGACCGACTAGTATCCACAGAATGGGTCATCTTACCCACTTGATTATTAAAACCTTCCTCTATTGAAGTCTCCTGGGTGTGCATTCACATGGTGCACAAATATCTTCATGTTTTTATCCCACTCGGAAAGGTCTATCCACATACTTCTTCCCCAGACCTCTTTGTCACCAATTTTCCAATTATGGTCTTTCCAAGTCCCTGACCATCCAGCCAAACCATTTGCAACAGCACATGAGTCAGAATACAAATGCACCTCTGGCCAGTTCTCCTTCCAAGCAAAATTAGCAACCAGGTGCACTGCTCGAAGTTCTGCCTACTGGGAGGATTTCCCCTCACCACTGTCCTTCAAGGACACGCCAGAAAGGGGTTTTAGTGTTGCAGCTGTCCACTTTTGGGTTGTACCTGAATATTGTGCTGAACCATTTGTAAACCAGGCCCAAGTTTTCTCTTCCTCAGTCAATTCACTGTAAGGAACTGCCCAAGAGGGATAGCTCTGGTCTGGGAAAGAGAAGGTAATATGGCAGGAGTGGAGACCGTGGGCATTTTGGGCCTCTTCTTCATGTAACTTACTTGTGACTTCACACCTGCTCTGGCCTTGTCTCGTATATACCATTTCCATTTTACAATGGAGTGCTGCTGTGCACGCCCAACTTTATGGCTTGGTGGGTCAGACAACACCCAGGTCATGATAGGCAACTCAGGTCTCATGGTAACTTGGTGGCCAGTGGTTAAGAATTCAGTCTCTACTAAGGCCCAGTAGCAGGCCAAAAGCTGTTTCTCAAAAGGAGAGTAGTTATCTGCAGCAGATGGTAAGGCTTTGCTCCAAAATCCTAAGGGTCTGCGTTGTGATTCTCCTATAGGGGCCTGCCAAAGCCTCCAGACAGCATCTCTATTTGCCACTGACACTTCCAGCACCATTGGATCTGCTGGATCATATGGCCCAAGTGACAGAACAGCTTGTACGGCAACCTGGACCTGTCACAGAGCCTCCTTTTGTTCAGGTCCCCACTCAAAATTAGCAGCTTTTCTGGTCACTCAATAAATGGGATGGAGTAGCACACCCAAATGAGGAATATGCTTTTGCTGAAATCCAAAGAGACCAACTAGGTGTTGTGCCTCTTTTTTTGGTGGTAGGAGGGGCCAGATGCAGCAACTTATCCTTCACCTTAGAAGGGATATCTCGGTATGTCCACACCACTGGACACCTAGAAATTTCATTGAGGTGGAAGGCCCCTGTATTTTTGTTGGATTTATCTCCCATCTGAAATGCAAATGCCTTACCAGTAAGTCTAAAGTTGTTGCTTTTCTTGCTCACTAGGTCCAATCAACATGACATCATCAATATAATGGACCAGTGTGATGTCTTGTGGGAGGGAGAAACGATCAAGGTCCCTGCGGACAAGATTATGACATAGCGCTGGAGAGTTGATATACCCCTGAGGTAGGACTGTAAAAGTATATTGCTGACCTTGCCAGCTGAAAGCAAAGTTTCTGGTGAGCAAACTTTCTGGTAATCCTTCCTAACAGCCATTGAGAAAAAAACATTTGCCAGATCAATAGCTGTATATTGATCATCCCTGGGGATGTATTGATTTTCTCAAGCAATGATACTATACCAGGTGATGTGTTGATTTTTCTCAAGCAATGATACTATATCTGGAACAGCAGCTGCAATTGGAGTTACCACCTGGTTGAGCTTACAATAGTCCACTGTCATCCTCCAAGAGCCATATGTTTTCTGCACAGGCGAAATAGGAGAGTTGAATGGGGGGTGTGGTGGGAAGCACCACCCCTGCATCCTTCAAGTCCTTAAGAGTGGCAGTAATCTCTGCAATCCCTCCAGGAATCTGGTATTGCTTCTGAGTTACTATTTTGCTTGGTAGGGGCAGTTCTAGTAGCTTCCACTTGACCTTTCCCACCATAGTAGCCCTCACTGCATGAGTTACAGAGCCAATGTAGGGATTCTGCCAGTTGCTCAGTATGTCTGTTCCAACTACACATTCTGGAACTGGGAAAATAACTACAGAATGGGTCCAGGGACCCAGTGGACCCACTGTGAGACGGATCTGAGCTAAAACTCCATTGATCACCTGACCTCCATAAGCCCTTACTCTGACTCGTGGACCAGATTGATGTTTTGGGTCCCCTGGAATTAATGTCACTTCTGAACCAGTGTCTAATAATCCCCAAAATATCTGATCATTTCCTTTTCCCCAATGCACAGTTACCCTGGTAAAAGGCCATCAGTCTCCTTGGGGAAGACTTGGAGGAAGATTAGCAGTATAAAGTTGTGGCAGTGTAACAGTGTTCTCCCTCAAAGGGACCTGACCTCCCCTTCATTCAAGGGGCTCTAGGTCTGTAACTGTCTCATGTCTTGATATTGATTAAGAGGCCATGACTCTGTGCTTTTATAATTCAGGTCAGACTTCTGTTCACTTGACCTAGAACTCTTTTGTTTATACAGCTCGAACAAGAATTTAGTAGACTGCCCTTCTATTGTATTTCTGGGTACCCAATGATTTATTAGCCAATGCCACAAATCTTTGTGAGTCATATAATTTTGACTCCTGCTTTGAGTTTGCTGTGTATTATAATAGCCACATCTACCCTGTCTTTGGTGATTAAGTACTGCCACCTGGCTTCTACCAAGGATGATGGGGATCCCGTCATCCCCATTGTGTTTAAGGATTCTAGCTAAGTGACAGCAGTTCCTACAGTAATATCTGACCTACAGAGAAGTACAACTACAGAGCTCTTCAGGGATAATGGTGCTAATCTCACAAATTTATTTCTCACTGTTCTGGTAAAAGGTGCATCCTCCGGACATTCCTGGGGTGTAAGAGCAGGCTTTGCATGATAAATCCACTCTAACATTCCAATCTCTCTAAGCCTCTGAATCCCCTTGTCTGCATTATACCAGGGCAGTTCTGGCATTTCAACCTCAGGTAATTTTGCTCACCTTTTGATCCATGTTTCAACCAACCATCCAAACAAACTGTTAATACCTTATCTAACCCCTCAAACTATAACATTGAATACAGAATCTCTGCTTAGTGGGCCCATATCAATAAATTCAGCCTGATCAAGGCTTGTATTCCTCCTACCATTATCCCACACCCTTAAAATCCATTGCCACTCATATTCCTCTGATTTCTGTCTATATAAATTGGAAAACTCACACAGTTCTTTTGGAGTATAATGTACCTCCTCATGTGTGATACTTTGTACCTCACCTTTAGGTTAGTCTAGTTATAGGTCTGGAAGAAATGAGGGGTGATGGGGGTGGGTCATGGAAAGAATTAGAAATATCTTCCAGCATAACCTAAGATTTCAACCTCACCCCCAACATTATCATCAATCCATATGTCACCATCCAATTTTTCAGGGTCCCACTCCTTCCAATCAATGCCCTCACTTTAATGGCAGACACCATGTAACATTGAGATTTCAGTTTATGTTGTAAAGTTGCTACTCTAACAATAAGATTCTGAGTCTGATTTTCAGATCTCAAGTCTACAGCTACAGGAAATAAGAATTTCTTTCAGGATACTCACAGAAACTTCTACATCTGTCAAATGGCACTTAAACTTCTCATTTGAAGCCTTAAGCCCGTCCCTTTCACTCCTTAATGTAGCCAGTGTATCTAAGAATAACCAGCCAACATCTCTATACCTCTTATTTCCACAAAAATCCATAAAGGTGTCAAAAACATTATCCCCCAGAGCGTGGCTTTGTACTAGCAAAGCATTAGGAGAATCGAATGGTGATATTTTGACTATCTCTTTTGCCAACTCCCTCCATGGACTGGGAGTGTCATTCTGATTGTTGTGGGGCGCACTGAAAGAGAGACCACACAATTCAAAACTGCAAGCCAATTTGGAGTCTTTATTAGCCGGCCGGCAACTGCCTCAGAAACCTCCAAGAAAGAGGATTCAGAGAGCAGCACCTAGAGGTTTTCAAGGTGTGTTTATAAAGGCTAAAATCATGCTGTGGTTTTTTTTTTTTTTTTTTTTTTTTTTGCAGTTTCTAGCAAGCAAGTGGATCATAGAAGCAGAAGAATGCTGTTAGCCATTGCCAAAACATATCCCATTCCCACAGTTTCTTGACATTGGTTATTGTTTCACTCTCGGGGACATTCCACCCCAGTGGTGTGGGGACTTTCCCTGCTTGGGCCTGATTGATTGCTCCTGGCCCTCCACATTCCCCACTGGTTTTATGAAAGAATCAAATCATTGCTTCTTTATTTTGATTATAAATTTGCTGATATTGAGTTCCAAGGGCTAATAATTTAAGTTTGTATATATATATTTTTTGCATGTATGAGGTTAGACAGTTGATTATACAGGGTCCAAACATTAAGCCTAATAATATGAGAATTGGGGGCCCTGGTACAGTGGACAAGAGCATGGTCAGCCATGGGGACCAGGAAAATAAGTTTTCATATCACTGGCAGGGGTTCCGTCCACCGGGTCTCCAAGGTGGCTGGCTAAAGCTTCTTTATCTGACCAGGTCTCCAGGCAGCTCCTGAAATAGATCTTTTTTAGGGGCAGGATTTGTTGGTCCCGGAAGGGCTGACTTCACCAGTTCTCGAGTTTGCTGGGTGGTAGATTGCAGGGCCTCTATCGGTGTTGGGGTCCCATTCGGGGCAGGTGGAGGGGAAAACAGCCTCTAATCGGGTTGATTCAGTAGTAGGCTGCCTGTCAGGTCCAAGAATTAACTTCCTCACCGCTCTCATGACTTGATCCAGTTCCTCGGAGGTGAAGAGGGCCTTGGTTTAAGAAGGCCGATGAAGTTCAGGGTTTCTCTCTCATCTGGAAAGGCACATGGCGAACACGGTCAGGGCTTCTCTCTCAGCTTGAAGGGCACATGGCGAAGACGGCGTCATCTGCTAGCTTACTCTCCTGGCTTCCTGTTTCGTGAAGCTCCCCGGGAGGCGTCTTCCTTCATCTCCAAAGGTCGCTGGCTGGTGGACTCTCTGCTTCGTGGTACTGCAGCATTCTCTGCTCTCTCTGAATCTCCAGTCCTGTTTTTTTTAAACTTTATTCTAGTAACATATATAAAACTTAAAATTCCCGTTTTAGCCATATTTAGATGTGTACATTAGTAGTGCTAATCATATTCACAGTGTTTTGCTATCATCACCACGATTCATCATCAAAACATTTCCATCACCCTAAACAGAAATTCTGTAACAATTAAGCATTGACTCCATTCCCTACCTCCATTCTGACCCCTTCTAACTAATATTCCAATTTCTGACTCAATGAAATTGCTTATTCTAATTATCCCACATCAATAATATTATAAAATATTTGTCTAATTTTGGCTCATTTCATTTATCATGATGTCTTCAAGGTTTATCCATATTTTTGCACATATCAGAACTTTATTCCTTTTTATGACTTAATACTATTCCATGTATGTATATGTCACATTTTGTTTATCCATTCATTAGCTGATGGACCCTTGGGTTGCTTCCATCTTTTGGCAATTGTGAATAAAGTTGCTATGAATAGTTGGTGTGCAAATATCTGTTCTAGTTCCTGCTTTTGATTCTTTTTTGTATATACCTAGAATTGGGATTGCTAGGTCATATGGTAATACTTAATTTTCTGAGGGCTCACTTTTCTGATATGGAAGCATCTCTTCTTCTCTCTTGAATGTCTCTCCCTCATGACACTTTAATAGAGTAGTTTTTTTTTTAAAGTATTATCTTCTTGGATGTGATATGCAATCTGCCTCAGTTTTAGATCAATTTTTGAAAGACTGATTAACTTCAATTTGGGGCACTTATTTGCTATTTGCTGTGCCAGACATATTATTTCACGTAAGCCACAAAACAACTCTTTGAGGATCTCATCTATTCCCATTTTATAGATGAAGAAATTATAATGAATAAGACTGTGTTCAATGTCCCACAGATAGTAAATGTTAGAGCTGGGATTGGAACACTGTTCAGAATGACTCCAAAAAAAAGACAGTCACTTCCCACTCTGCCACTTTAATTTGGCAAATAGTGAAAAACAAGATGTATTCTGTAAGCAAATTATATAAGTAATTAAAAATAATAGATTACAAGGAGCTCTGAGTATTAACAACATGAGCCAAAATTATACAAATAAGTTCAGAGGTCCCCCAATTTCCTTATAGTGGCTTGTAATTTTGTTCTATTATTATTTGCTCTAAGATGACTGTCAGTACCTAGAAATACCTACTCTTCTGAGTAGGGCAAACAAATATTATTCCAAATAAAATTCACCCAACTGCTGTGGGCTGGGTGCTGGCGTATTAAGCTCAGTAATCAGTATCTGTTTTTGCAAAGAAGCCACAGGTGTGTAGAAGTGCAGCATGTTATAGTAGGGAAGCTTAGAAACCATAGAGCCTATTGGTTGTCCCTCTGTGTTCTGCAGAACTTTGGGGGCTCTGCCAAAGTTATTTATGGTCATCTTTGTGTAAGGTGAAAAAATGGAGGGAAGCAAAAGGGAGGCTGAGTGACAGAATCCTGCTCTGCCTTGCCCCCTTCAACCAGAGAACCTCGAATGTTTACTTATCAGCCTTTCTAGAATTCTCTCATTTTATAGTTGAAGAAACTCAGGGCAGTTGACTGTCTGGGGTCAACAACATGGTAGTCTAAGCAAGCATAGTTTGCTTTACCAGTGAGCCATGTACTACTCTTCATGTTCCTTATATTCTCTTTAGGAGCGAGTTTAGTTTTCATTTGTTTCCAGGATCTTTGGAAGAGCCAGTTCTATTGAAGTCAGATGTCCACGTTGTGGTCATAAACTAATGGCAAAAGTGGTGACTTTGGGTTTCTTGTGAAAATACAATCAGCAAGTAAGATGAAAATGACTTTGAATGTAATTTCATTTACATTACATTTGAATGTAATTTGAGATGTAAATTTCTTTGTTGACTTTGGTGGCAGGATTTAAGAACTCTAGAATGTCTCCAGTTGAAGTCTTGACATCACAGTCAAAAAATTTCAAGCTTACATTTTTAATAATAGACTAAGAATTATCATGCCACCCCAATTCCATGTCCTTTTAACAAAGACTCTAACAGAGAGGAAAGAATATGGGTTAGGGGAAATCACTCCTTATTACTTCTAGCTAATTGTGTGCTAACACTATAATTTTGTGGTCTTTCTAGGACATTGCTTTTAAAGAAAAAATACAACCCATTCTGTCTTTATAGTATTCTGCCTTGCCTTTTAAGACATGGAGACTCAAGTATTTCACAACAAACCAAAAACTAGTACTATTAACTAGTTATGACAATTATATAAATTATTGACTAGAATGACTGAAACTTGACCTAATTAAACTTTAAAACCAAGATATGGACTTTTCTGCCCTTGACACTTGAGGACAGGAGCAAGGTGGCATATAGGAATTTTGAGCTTAGGGATGCTTCTTCTAATGAGGTGGTGGAGAGTAGAGAAATAGCTAAATTTAATTAGAGAATAGTAGGAACAGATCATATCTGCAGCTGGAAGAGATCTTTGAGCAGCTGCAGTTAGATCATCATGGCGACTGCAATCCAGACAAGAAAAACAGAACGTGGGAGGCAATCTGCTTGCAATTTCCTTATGCTAGTATTAAAACAATGCTAGAGCTTACTGATTTCTTTCCATGAAGAAGAAAAAATTTCATTAAAGATGGGTTTTGGTGGAATATTTTTTGTAGAAATAAGAATAGTGAAAATCACATTCATTAATAAAAGTCCCTATTTCTAGATACTTGGGTAGTTTCCTCTTAAAAAAAAAATTTCTATGGAAAACAATATTGTCTTCTTTTGCTTATTTGTTGGGGGTGGGGGCGTGGAAGGGCAGGTGGAAGAGCAATTCTGATTATTTCCTTAGGAGAAATTCAAACTTCTGGAGTGAAGGATATATATATAAAATCAAGATTTTTGCTATGTAATCCAATTATCTTTTTAAGAGCTGTTGCATTTTTCTAAGTATTTCCTACCGTTTCTTAAGAATTCACAGAAATAAAAAATGCGCTTATTTTGAAGTTCATCAGAGATCTCATTGGGAAATGGATCATTTCTAGTATGATATATTCTGAGTATTGTCTCCTAACCAAGTTCATAACCCTTTCTAAGGTCAATACTCAGCACCCTCCTTCTCTTGCCTGTCTGTGTTGTTAATACCCAAGGCCTCAGCTAAGGGAATTATTGAGCCAATTGGGACAAATTCTTTCCCTTAAGAATTTGAGCCATGAGGCATAAAGTCTAGACACTTAGACAATGTAGCTAGACATGCTAGATACTGGAACTTTGAGGTTTGTAGAGCAGGGGCAAAGGATGGGTATGTGGCGAACTATAGACAAGCTGAAGAGGAAAATTTCTTCTAGAGGAGAATACAGAGAAAGAAGCAGACACCAGATATCAGTGGCCATGTAACCTGAGAGGGTCAATGGCCCAGTCTCTGTGAGTCTCATCTATACGTACTGTAGTTTGCTCTGTAGGACTCTCCTATGATTTCTGCAGTTGAATCTGTGTAGATCTCTATTCAAGATACCTGACTCCAGCCAAAACTGCAGAGCATCTACTGCAGAAGTATCAGTCACTTATAGGGTTTTTTTAGTGCATACAGGATCTCATGGCCTCCAAACATAATTAGAGAACCATATTTTTAAAAAATTTAAATCAGAACATATCTGACAAAAGATTCATACTTGTACATTTATATGAAAGATTACTAGAACAAGATCATTGCCATCAGACCTGTCCTTAACTGTTTGGGCATCTGGGCTCTCATTCACCCAGCTTTGCTTTGATCTTTCAAGTACAATGTTCCTCAGACTTCACCACATATCAGAATCACCAGGAGGCCCATCCTCAGAATGTTTGACTCAGTAGTTCTGAGGTGGGGGCTGAGAATCTGTATTTCTAACAAGTTTTCATAGTCTGAGACCACACTATGAAAACCACTTAACTAGTAAGAATGTAGGAAAGTCTCTCAGAGAAGAAACTACTGCAATTTCTCAGTTTTGCTAGTCACTCTTAAGAATGTGAGTAATAACTCTTTCCCTTATTCTCCTCTCATTTTTTGATTCCCTACGCACCCGTCTCCACCTCTTGTAAGTGCTTTCTCTCTGCTGCACACAGTTCTATCATGGTACTTATGACAATGGTACCACTTTACTGTTTGCATCCTGATGGCAAGGACCAGTTTATTTCATCTGTGTATCCTCACTATCAAAATACTTGGAAATGGCAGGAATGACATACAAATGAGTTGAATGAATGAAAGAATGAACAAGAATTCCTTTCTTTTCTTCTTGACTATTTAGGTCTGTAAAAAGTTCATCTCTGGTGGACTTGATTCCTCCATTTTCTTGCTGATAAAACTAGGAGGCTGCTGTTTATCAATTTCCTGAATTGAATCCTTTGGATCAATGTGGCCTGTCAGGATGCAGTAAAGCAAGGTTAAGGAAAATGTGTGTGCAGGTACATGCAAATGTGTGTGTTCTGTTTTCCTTTCCTTATGTTCCCTTCTTGGTGTTTATCACGTTGTTACAACAAACCTGAAGAGTCAGTGAAGATGTTTCTTCCAGAACATGCAACCCTTTGAAGGATGTTCAGTTCATAGAGGGTTTTGTTTTGCTTATTGTGGCTTGCAACTCTTGACTTTGCTTGGGTAGGAATGCATAACCCACAAAACTAGATTGTCATTCATTAATGAAGTTTCTCATAACTCAGAAATATTTTGATATATATGCTGGTTTGAATCTACTTAGTACCCTAGAAAAGACAAGTTCTTTAATCCTCATTCAATATTGCTGGGTGGGAGCTTTTTGATTGTTCCCATGGAGATGTGCCCCACCCAACTATGGTTGGTAACTTTTGATTAGATGGTTTCCGTGGAGATGTGTCTCCACTCATTCAAGGTAGGGTTGCTTACTAAGACCTTTAAAAGGGAATCATTTTGGCAAAAGACTTAGAGCCCATGCAGCCACAGACCTTTGGAGATGAAGAAGAAAAATGCCCCTGGGGAGGCTTCATGAAACAGGAAGCCTGGAGAGAAATCTAGCAGAGGTCATCATGTTTGTCATGTGCCTTTCCAGTTGAGAGAAAACTCTGAATATCATCAGCCTTCTTGAACCAAGGCATCTTTCTTTTCCTGGGTGCCTTAGACTGGTCATTTCTATAGCCTTGCTTTATTTTGGACAGTTTCACAGCCTTAGAACATGTAAGCTGGCAACTTAATAAATTCCCCTTTTAAAAACCATTTGGTTTCTGGTATATAGCATCCCAGTGGCTTGCAGACTAGAACAATACAGTTCAAGAGAGTGTTAGACTAAGTATTGGCAATCCTGGATTCTAGTCCTAGCTTAAACTTTAGTTAGTTGCATGCCCTTATCCGATTCTCTCCATTTGATTGTACAATGAAGACTTATGTCCAAATGATCTCAATATTCCTTCCCAATCTTAATACTGTCAGAGTCTGTGAAGTTGAGGCATATATTTTAAGAAATGTGACATGTTTTAGACATGTCTATTTTCATACCCAGATTTGACTCATATGTCCTTTTAGGTGGTAAATAGAATCGTTTGCTGAGGCAAAGAGGTTCCAAAGAACTACAGATTGTGGAGTGTAGCAGCAGCCTGTCCCATGTCTTCTGATCCTCTAGGAATGAATGGAAAACAACATTTAAAGAGAAGTAGTCTATGAGAAGACATCTTCTACATTTATTCCTATGAAGAAGGATGTTAGAGATCTCACCCAGTTCTGAGTATTTAAAAAGGGTCAAGTCTTCAGTCAGCAGAAACCAAAATATGAACAAATTCTCTTCCTAGAGCATATATGGTTTACTCTGTACTGTATACTCTCTCTGAGGACTTCCTGAGTGAAGTGCTAATATGTGTAACTTCTGAAGAGGATAATATGACCTCAGAAATATGTTGTTTGACGTCCAAAGAAAGTCCAGATTTAAAGTATCAGCCTGGTTACTTGCTAACGTCTTCCAAGGATCCAGATGTTAGCATTACAATGTGTTCATGCTTCAATCTTGGGAAGTAGAGTTTATAGCAATGTCACAATGGTAGACTAGTTAGTAAGACTTTTTTTTTTTTTTTTTTGCATTCTTGACTTGCTAAAAAAAAACAATTTTGGGGAAGTGATGGTGAGGGCAGAAAAACATATTTTCATGGTGATAAAGCCACAGCAAATTTACAGCAGAAGACAAGCTGTCACTTGTTTGAACTTTGGAAATTCTCCATGAAGTTTAATTCTATATCAGTTTGCTAATTCCTAGGAATTAAATAAACCTGGTGAAAAAAATTGTGGTGGTATGCCACAAGTTCTTTCTTTCTGTGTTTAAAGTGATCCTTAAACAAACAACTTGGTGCAGAGTGTGGTCTGAGATATTAACTTACTTTCATTTCCAGTTTTATGAAAGCTCTGACTTAAACCAAAAAATGAAAATATACATTCAAAAAAGTACTCATATCATTAATGTAAAAATCACTAAAATTTCAGAATCCTAACATACCCATGTAACCAGCATTTAGATAAAGAAACAGATCCATTGTCAGCACCAAATAATCGTCCTCAAATCCCTAACTCCCTTCGCCACTGTGCTGGTTTGAATCTGTTACGCACCCCAGAAAAGCCAAGTTCTTTAATCCTCATTCAACATTGCTGGGTGGGAGCTTTTTAATTGTTTCCATGGAATAGTGACCCAGCCAGTTGTGGGTGGTAACTTTTGATTAGGTGGGTTCCATGTAGATATGTCTCCATCCATTCAAGGTGGGGTTACTTACTAAAAATCCTTTAAGAAGGAACCATTTTGGAAAAAAACTACAGAGCCCGAGCAGTCAGAGATCTTTAGAGATGAAAAAACAAAATGACCCCAGGATAGCTTCATGAAACAAGAAGCCAGGAGAGAAAGCTAGCAGAATTTGCCATGTGTCCTTTCAGCTGAGAGAGAAACCCCAAATGGCATCGGCCTTTTTTAAGCAATGGAAACCTCTTGTTGGTGCCTTAATTTGGACATTTTCATGGTCTTAGAACTGTGAACTTGCTACTTAATAAATTCCCCTTTTTAAAAGCCATTCTGTTTCTGGTGTATTACATTCCGGTAGCCTGCAAACTAAAACATCCACCAAGGGTAATCATGATATTGACTTCTAACAGCATGGATTCCTTATGGCCTGCACATTTTGTTCTAGAATTTTTTTTTAATTGTGAAAAATAACATATCCAAAAAAGCAATAATTTTCAAAGCGCACTGCAATAAGTAGTTGTAGATTTCGGAGTTTGGTATGGATTACAATTCCACAATTTTAGGTTTTTACTTCTAGCTGCTCTAATATACTGGAGACTAAAATAAACATCAATTTAATGATTCAGCAATCATATTCATTTGTTAAACCCTACCTTCTCTGTATAACTCCACCATCACCTTTTATCCTTCCCTCCCACTCTTTAGGGGTATTTGGGCCATGGCCATTCTAACTTTTTCATGTTGGAAGGGGCTGTTGATAATATGGGATAGGGAGATGGAACTAGTTGATGTTCCGGAGGGGCCGCATATGCCAGTTTTTATACTTTACATAAATGACATTACACACTATGTACTTGTTTGTGTCTAGCTTCTTTCATTCCACATTGTTTGTGAGAGTCATCATTTCATATGTAGTTGCAGGTCATTTATTCTCATTGCCATGTAGCATTTTATGTGTAAATATACATTATTTATTTATCAGTTTTACTGTTGATGGAATTTGGGTATTCCTAGTCTCCTGGCTATTATGAGTGGTGCTGCTATGACCATACCAGGGCATGTCTTTCACAGGTAAGTGTATGTATTTGAATGGGTGTAAAATTAAGTGTGGAGTTGTAGGGGCATATTAGCTTTAGTAGACATTGCCAAGCAGGGCTTGTTAAAAAGGATTTGAAATAATTCACCATCTCACCCTTGGTTTCCTTTGATTGATAATCAAGAGGTGCAGAGGAGAAAGAATTGTTTAACAAAGGGCCCTGATATTGAAACCAGATTGCTGTAAAGAGTAGAACTTGATAAATCATCTTTCATTCTGGGGGCTTAGTTCTTTTACTCACTTTTATTTAAGAAAACATGAATTCCTGTGCCTTTCTTGTTCAACTAAATGTGACAATATGATGTTGCCCTGAACTTCCATTAGGAGATCTGAATGACTTGAAATATTTTTTAAACTCTCTAGACTAATTAAAGTTCAAAAAATGACCCTCTAAAGAAGATTATTGCTATCTGATTAGTGTCAAAAAAATATTAAGTGAGTTACACCCATTTTTTTCTTGGTGGTCTTTATTCAGTTTGCTAATGGCGTTCACTAAACTAAGAAAGATGGAAAAGTAAGATGGGAAATGTTGGACTAGCCCTTATTAAAACAACAACAAAAAAGCCTTTCAGGGAGAGTAAACATAGCAAATACAGAAACATTTTGACCAACCTACCTAAGAAAAACTCTGAAGAAAGCATAATTAGTTTGAATTCTTTTCTTACTACCAGGAAATTTATTGTAAGACAATAAGATTCCCATTCAGTTTTCTTTGGACGGCTTTCTTGGAAAGACTGGGCATTCCCAATTATCCAACTAATATTTCAAAGTTCTTAGGATGGAAGCATGATCATTATTAACAAATTAGTGTTTATTATATTCAATATATTATTTTTTAGGTAAAATATGATAGTCTTAGGTACTATATATACATTATATATATATATATATATATATATATATATATATATATATATATACACATCACTCCTTTAAGATCTACAATTACAATGTTTGACCTTATTTCTTATTTGACTTGAAGGATTATTTTACTGTATTCAGGAATCCTAGTGTATATATCTATGGCTTTCTTTCTTTTAAAAAATTTTTTTTTATTAGAACAGCTATAGATTTATAGAAAAATTGTACAGAAAGTACAGTGCAATCATATACCACTGCCCACAGTTTTCCCTGTTAATTAATGTTTTTCATTAGTGTGGTACCTTTCTTAGCACAATTGATAAGCTAATAATATTATAATTATATTATTAACTAGAGTCCATAGTTTACATTAGGGCTCACCCTTTGTGTTGTACAGTTCTGTGGGTTAGAAACATTTTTTTTTTTAATTCTGGTAACATATAACCAACTTAAAATTTCCCATTTTAACCACTTTCAAGAATATTTTTCAGTGGTGTTAATGGCTTTCACAATGTGCCACTGTAACCACAAGCTGTTATCAAAATTTTCCCTTACCCCAAACCAAAACTCTATACCAATTAATGCAGTTTTATTTTCTAAACTTTTACTGTGGGTATGTCTGTAATTTATTTGGTACATGTTTCTTGGTTCAAAATGCAATATGCACTTAAACAGGTTTCTTTGTCAAAATAAATCACACCCTATCCAGTGGCCTCTCTCTCCTTCTCTCACCCCTGCCCCTTCCTCTCTCTTTCTCTCTCTGTGTTGGGTCATATGACACTGTACATATACGGGCGCACACACACACACACATCAGCATTTAAGGTGTTAAGGAAGAAAAAAATCACAATCACTTTTGCAGAACACTATGAACCATTGTTTTATCAAAGGTTTAAGCAACTTTGGACAACTATGGATACAATTTTGTGTTATAACTACCATCTCATCTTACATTGTAGACAAGATGCAGATCTGCCCAAACTTTTAAGAAAAATATGTAGAGCAAATGTATCCAATTGATATAAGATAATCCATTAATTGCCCCTCTCTGAAAGTATTAAAAGAAAACCACCATGATTTGATTTAAAAAGAAACTTCAGGCCATCACCTGAACCTCTAGTATTCTACAGGAGTAAACCTTAAGCCCTGCTTATTCTACTGTTTTTCTTGGCAGTGAGGACGTGAAAGAAGTCAACAAATGTAAGAAAACAAGGGGTATTGTGAAGAAGCTGTCAGATGATTGGTTGTGAATGGTGTGTTATCTTCCTAGGCACTGTGAAAATACCACACAATGGGTTGGCTTAAAAAACAGAAATTTATTGGTTTACAGTTTCAGAGGCTAAAAGGTTTGCTTCCTCCTGGGAAATCATTCTGAATGACTGGCAATCCTTGGGTTCCTTGTCTTTTCCATTATATGGTTATGTCTTCTTTCTCTTCCTGATTCAATTGACTTCCAGATTTCAGCTCCTCACTGTGGCTTTCCTTTGTCTGATTTTTTTCTGCTTATAAAGGACTCCAGGAACTGGATTGAAGAGCAGCCTGATAGAGTTGGGCCATACATATCAATCGGGCCATACTGTAAAGGTCCTACTTACAATGGAGTCACATCCACAGGAATGTGGGTTAAGATTAAGAACATGTTTTATCAGGAGTATGTAACTCAAACTGCCACGTAGGGTCAGTGGGAAAGAGGCGTTAAAATATTAATAACCCTCTTTTATATGAAAATCCTTTTTAATGAAACCAAAGGTTCTATATGTTCTCTGATTTGGAATTGGCGATGGATCTTTCATGTTTGACAATCTTCCTTTTGTCATATTTTTTCTTTAAAGAACAATTGCATGTTCACAGGTAGGAACAGATGGAGAACACATTCTTAGAAGTAGCTGAGCTGCTACTGTTCAGGATCATGGAAGCATGTGAATTGGGCATTTGGTAAAGCCACCCTCCTGTTTCAAGACAAAATGTTCTGGAAAGTGTATACTCTACCCTTTGCAGGACATTAATAAATAGGCCCTTAATTATGCTCACGCACCTCTATTCTAGTGAGGCAGCCAGTGACATACAGCAGAGCCAGAGTATCCCAGGTGCTTTATCGTTAATGACACCAGCAACACTGAGTAATGAGGTGTTTAAAGAACAGTGCAACTTAATTTTTGTTGAGCCACTACAAAGATAAATTACTTGCTTGGATAAATAGTTCTGTGGTGACCTTAGTGATAATTGTGCACAAATAAAAAAAAATCCCAACAGAGTCTTCTTGGCACAACTCACCCTGCTCGCTTGTACCAAAAATCGGCTTAAGGGAAGTGTTACGTAAACTGTCTTGTAGTATTTGCCAACTAGAAGAAGGTACCTCATATACTCTGGCTTAACACCTGAAGTTGTCATTTTGTACACCAGGTTTACATTTGAAAAGCAAGGAGGCGGTGGGAATTGAACTGGGATCTCTAGCATGGCAGGTGAGAAATCTGCCACTGAGCCACCATGGCCTGCCTGGAGGCTGTGTTTTGATGAGCTAGAAATTGGAGACTTTGTTGCCAGTGCCACAAAAAAAAAAGGACTGGCTTTGTTATGTAGGGCAAATCCTTGGCTTTGCTTTCTCCCAAATAGAACAATGTTGTCTTAGTTTCTGAGGGCTGCTGTAACAACATACCACAAACTTGGTGTCTTAAAACCACAAAAATTACATGTACCTGGGTGGCTCAGTGGTAGAAGTTTCACCTTTTGTGCAGGAAATGTGGGTTTAATTCCCAGACCATGCACCCCACCTCACCCCCTAAAAAAAAATTCCACAGAAATTATTGTTTAAGAGTTCTGGAGGCTGGAATACCTTATTTCCAAATAAGATAACATTCATAAATTTTGGGGATTAAGACTAAAAAATGTTTGTCTCTTTGGGGGACATAGTTCAATCCAATACAAATGTGGTTCAAAAGTTATTATAACACAAACTGTCATATAGTTGTTAAAGTCTATCTCCTCACTTTATTTTTATTTATTTATTTTTTAACATGGGCAGGCACCAGGAATCGAACCCGGGTCCTCTGGCATGGCAGGCAAGCATTCTTGCCTGCTGAGCCACCGTGGCCTGCCCTATCTCCTCACTTTAGTCTTATAAAGGGTTCCTATCCTACCTTCTCCACTCAATATGTAAACTTTTGTGAGCAAAATATAGGATACTAGTGATAAAGATGCACAAAAATAAGAATGTTATTTGTGTGTTATTTGTAAGATATTTTAAATCTTAGGACATACTTTTAAATTCATATATACCAAGGACTGGTTTTTATTTACCTGGAAAAGCAGTAGGTGGAGGTAACACACTAGTGCAAAGTGCTAATATAGGGAAAACTATTAAGTGTGAGAGGAAGCCTATGGGAACTCTGTACTTCCCGGGAGACTTTTCTGAAAACCTACAACTTCTATAATAATATATATATTTTAAAGCAGTAGGTTGCAACTTGCAAAGGAAACTCTCATGTGAGATGTTAGGATACAAAGTCCTAATCTATGGGGAAAATTGTCAAATGGCAGTCAACTTGTTTCATTGTTTGTTAAATTTGTCTGCACTATTCACTAGATTGAAAGCCTGACTGAAACTGCATAGAGTAAAAGTAAGTATAATAAATGCACTCTCACTGACTTTTAGAAAAATGAATCTAAAATTGTATTTATGGGAAAACTTTGGTAGGAGTAGGGATGCTGTGTCACAATACATAACTCTGGGGAAACCATATCTGGAATTGAACGTTTTTATCCTGGCATATAATGACCTCAGGAATAGATGTGAGGAAAAATAACTTAACATTTGGAAGACAGAGATGAGACTTGAGACAAGACTTGGTGGTTAATTTTACAAACATAAAAAACTTTTTATATGAATGAGAACAAATGGTATATTGAAAAAATACAATTAAAGTAAAATAAGGTCTATAGTTAACAATAAAAAAGCTACATATTTTTTCTATAGGCATATACATTATACATACACATCTATCTATAAATGTGTGGTTATATAGAAGCCTGTATATTATATATAAAAGTAAATTTTTAAATATATACATTTACATATAAAATATATATCTAAAAATAATATAATGTGTTCAGAATATTTATACATATGTAGTTATATATTTTATATAGCATGATGAGGGAAATACAATGATAATAATCATGTATTTTAAGGCAAAATGTGAAAACTGACAAAATCCTGAAAAGTGATTTTTTGAGGAACTGGTGATATATATCTACACAAACACTTTTACTTTGCTAGAAAGCCAAAGGAATCTAAAGCAAGTCCTTTCAAAGTACTTCTTCACTCTGTAGTAAAAACAAGCAGTAGTGTCTGATAGGAAAAGTCTTAGTACAATTTTAAACTCACATTAAATTTTTATTTTAGAATAATTTTTAGAAAGAATATATCAACACGTGAAAATGAAGGCCAATTATATTATCATTAGTATAAAGTAACAATGTTATCATTTTTCATAAAATGCTGTAAAATAAGTATGTTAAGAATATTTAATTATGTGGATGAGTGAAATGATAAAAGGAAAATTGCAAGTTAATTGCTTTTTTAGAGACGCTATTAAGTATGGCAGTTGCCTGGCACCCCTCATGATTCATCCTAAATAAATATGCTGGTGGGCTGCTCTCTTCAGAATTATTTTCAGAAAATAAGGAGGGGGAAATAGGGTTTTCTTGCACAGATTGTACAGAGTTCTTTATTTTAATAATAATGTGCTGCTGCCTCTGGGAAGCCTTCCCTGACTTCATCTGGATGAAAGGATTTTTTTCTCCTCTGTCATCTCAAAACACTTTCCAACTTGGGAGCTCTTTATTAATATGACTATGTTTTATTCTTCCCAAACCCTGGCTCAGGGCCCACCTTAATAGTGCTTGATACAGATATATGTGGAATTAATTGAAAGTCTTTTCTCATACAGCCAAAGGCAGAGTTTTGGGAAAATGGGAATAAGACCAAGGTCCTTTCATTTTTCCCTTTCTGGAATGTTGGAAATAATGCCATATCTTTAAATAGACTTGCCTAAATAGATTCAGTCTGGTGACAAACTCCTCCACTTCCTTATTTTCTCCAATTGAAAAAAAAAAAAACGATTGAATTTCCTCCTCCTGATATTTCATTGAATTGGGAAAATATCACTTGTAGGGTGTGACTATTTAGAACAACAGACCATCTATGATTCAAGATTAAAACATGGAAAATATCAGTTGTCTTTTGGGGAGGATTTAACATTCTCTTAAATAAGCCAAAGCATGTATTTTTTTGTATGCTGTGTGTGGGGGTCACATTTCATTCCTTTTCCATGTGAGTGTCCTGTTATTGCAGCACCATTTGTTGAAGTTGTTGTTTGTTTTTTTGTTTGTTTTGAAGTGCGTGGGCCAGGAATGAAATCCGGGTCTCCTGCATGGCAGATGAGAATTCTACCACTGAACTACACTTGCACCCCCTAAAGCATGTATTTTTAATTTCTCTTTTTACTGTAACATATTACAGAGAAATTTGGGTGGGGGAGCGAAGGAAAGAAAGAAAGGGGGGAGAGTTTCTTCTACCGATAGTTGAATTGTGATGTCCTTTCTAAATATAAAGTCCTAGGATTCTAAGAAAATTAATATAATAACTTTTTCTCAAGTTGTTTTCCCTCCATGCTGTATGGATTTGGGCACCCATTTTTCTCAAGTTATGTATCTAAGGATACATGCCTGATAAACACCCTATTTGGAGTCAACACAGAAAAAGCTGTTCCACATGCACAAAAAATGCGTAGAGACTAAGATGGGAAAATGAACTTTTTTAGAGAACTCACAACTTTGATTAGAAAAAAGACAGAGAATTGTAAAAAATATCAAGAAGGTACAACCATAGGCTGTTTGCCATTAGAAATGGAAGAAAATAAGTTTGATTCTGAAAATAACTATTGGGGATCTATTCCACCTTTTCAGATAATGAAATACTTGTATACAGAAAATCTGTCAGTTTAAAGAAGAGAACAGTGGGGAGGAAAGTGTTATGTAAGTTATAACCCGAATATATAAACCAGATCAAGTGTTCAGCAATGATGACACTGAAAGGTGGACCATTTCCCCAACCCCCCCATACCCTCTGTCTATCACTGCCCACCCCCACCCCAACTCCTTATGACTGTCTGGAACTAACAAACTTATATTGGTAATTATCTTTCCTCCTCATCAGCCCGCTTCTTCAGAATAAAATGAACTACAAGGATAGTACTTAAAGGGAAAAGAAGTATGGAAATGAGAACATCAAGTCTACGGATAACCTGTATACAGGGGAGTTTCAAATGTGGGAGGCTTATGGTCTCTGGAACTTGTATGTTTCACTGTGATCTTTGGCCTTACCACTGAGTCATTGCTTGGTTCAGCAGCCCAGATCTGTGTGTGTGCCTGTCTGTGTGTGTAGTTGTTTTACAGAGTCAGAACTGAGATAAAGAGAGTAGGAGAGATACAAAAGTTGAGGAGAGCTATTTATTTAGGATTTTGCCACAATTATTGTTAATATGCTCTTTTAATATAGTATGAAGTGACTAACAAAATAAAAAGTCAACTGGTTCAATATTTACATTCCTGTTTAAGATCAGCATTTGCTTAGATTTCAGAAATGTATTTTGAGCCCCAGGATTAAAAAAAAAAAAGTTTTCTAATCACAGATGGCTTATAGACTTGCATTGGGATTTTGCACCATTTTCATTCTTCAGTTTCTCCAAATATGTAATTCCTTTATTATGTAGTTAACAAATCTTATGAGATACAATGACCAATTGGATAGAAATCACTGCATTGGGTAAAAAATAAATTGGCACAAAAAGGTGTCATATTGAAGACCCTTCCCTTGGCTTTTAAAACCCATATATTTATTTATTTAATGCCCCCATATATTTAAGATGTTCCTAAGAAGAACTTAATTTGATTTATAGATATGATAATAAATAAGCATCTAGTAGATATTATTCATTATTTTATTTGGCTCTATTTCAACCCTGTAACACAGACTTTGTTTTCATAATTTCATAGATAAGGAAACCAAGAATCAAAGCTCAAGTCCCTTTCCTATTGGCTCACCAGCTGGCCAGGTAGGCAAATTTTCTCCTACAACAACTTGCTGATTATCAGTACTGTGTCACATGAAGCATCCAACTTGGTGTTGCACAGTCCAGCGACTTTTGATAATATAATAGATGTTGGGAGAGACAATCATGAACACATAGTATTGTCTTTACTTAATGTATAAAGTTTATTGCAGCTTCAATTTTACGTTTCTTTTCTTTCCCTTGAGTATTTAACGAATGCAAATTTGAAAAACTCTTTCTCAAAAGGTCAGATTGCCGGATGTATGAATCTTCATCACAGTTTAAGAATTAACTTGCAATATACGTGTGCTCAAAAGGGACCATTGTGTAACCCATAACTTTGGAGAGTTGTTCCCTATTTTAAAACAGACCGTCAGTCACAAAGATGATTTGGCAGGGATCAGGGTCTGAAGGCATTGTTCCTGAGATCTTTGATCTTGGAATTGGAGCGTGTTCTGACCTTTACTTTAGAGGTCTTATTGCCTATCCAGGACAATCTTGGAATATGGAGTAAATCACAGAAACTTTCTGGCCATTGAGTTTTCTAATAGTGGGAATTGGGTAGGGCTGATGGACAGTTAATGGAAGAAATTGTCATTTGGGTTCACTGTGAAACCTTTAAACAATAAAAAAAACTCATAGTTTTTTGCAATTCCCAATAGAAAGAAGTGATTTGCTTTCCACTCTTTATCTCCTTGTTTCCTCTTCACAGTTTGCCCTCTCATCCTTGCTAAATCTCAGATGGGGATCATAAACAATGTCATTTGTTTTTTATTATTGACATTAGAGGTGGTGCCTCTTCATTATCTAGGAGAAGACCTGTTGACTTGCAGACACTCAAATGCCAAACTAGACATCTTGTCTCTTCAAATTAAATTCTGGTTGGTGAGACCCATAATGTCACCATTTGGTTACATAGTAGGATCACCATAGGTGCTTGGACTGAGGAAGAATTATGCATACCTGTGGCAGACTCTGTTCATTGTCTAGCGTCCATGCCAATGTGCCCAGCCCCTGGGGGTAAGTCACATTTGGCTTAAAGCAATTTTGGTAATCCTCTTCCTTTTTTGCTAATGACTTGTCTGGGATGGACAAGTGATCCTTTCTAGGAAAATAAGGTATAAGTAATGTTTTGTGAAAGCCTCCGACAGGATGCTTGGAGCTTTGAGCTATGCTTGGCCTTGTGGGGAAATGTTGAATATATTCCAAAGACGGCAGAGCAGAAAGTTAGAGGGACCCATAGCCTTGGTGGCATCACTATACCAATGAATTGGTCCTGGGATGGTTTTTCTCTGGTCTTTTTATTAAGTAATGCCCTTGTTATTTAAGTCTATTTGTAAGGTTTTCTATTACTTATAGATGAAAGTATTCCTGGTTGGCCCAATATCCTAACAGGGATTGTGTATATCACAGTTGCTTTTCATAACTTCCAATTTCACACTACAGAAGCTCTTACACTATAATTAAAAGGACAATTTAGTCACACAGCAAATGGCACAATCTAGTAACATAAAATCAGTAGAGAAAACACTTGATTATTACATTAAGAAACTAAATGAGAAATTGATTTAACATGTTCAGAATGCATAATTATGCCTTATTAATTCAATGCAATTATCTTTAATCCATACAATTATCCAAGCTTAATTATCATCCTCCTATATTGTATTAACATCAGTGTTTGCAGCAAATTTTGATATGATGACATTTGCAGATCAGTCGAAATGTTGGTGTTTACATAAAGCAATGCCATTTTTCAATATTTTAAAACAATATAGCACTGGTGGGAGTCAAATCTGAAGGTTAATGCTGGAAAGGCAGGCTCTAAAGCAACAGGCTACTTATGGTGTTCAATATAGCGGAAATGAGGATCCAAATTTCTGGGTTAAGCGTTGGACTCTACCAAGTATAGTGGTGACCCAAGGTTTGTCTTTTGCTCTACCTTGTTGTCTGCTGAAGAGCTAGGGAATAAGAAAATATTCAGAGGTCCTGGGATGATGAACTGGGGGTGGGGGGGGACATAGGAGGCTTGAATATGTTATTAACCAGAAAGCTGGGATCAAGTATTTGATATTCTACTGTATGTATATTTTCTCAAGGACTGCTCACATATTGCTCAGGAGTGCCTGACATCTGCACAGTAAATAGAACAGGTAAATCCTAGATGCTTCAGGGCTAAAACAACAGTTGTCCTTAGGCCAGCACATTCTCAAAGCAAACCCAATCTATAAGGGATTATTAGGGGAAGGATACTATTTTCTTGGTGATTCAAAGCCAGCTGCAAGGACCTTTAGCTTTAGCAGCTCGCATTTTATGCTGCTTCTGCTCCCTTCTCTTCCACCTTTGTCATGCCTACAATTGGATGAAGTGCTTTTCCTGAAATGGCAATCACTATTAAATCCATTAGCTGGAAACCAAAATGTTTCCCTAATTGTTTAAAGTCTCATCACAAAAAGGAAGTTACTATTGATTGGAATATGAAGGGAAACAAACCCAAGTTCATGATTCTTCTCCTTTTAATAGACATTGCAGATGAGACTGATACTTTCAAAATCATCTTTTACTTCTCTGAAGTTTCTTATTCGCCACTAGAAATTTCTAGTCTGGGTGCTTTTGTGCCCAATCATGCTGTTTTTGTTAATAATATTTGCTGACCACTTTCTCTCACTTCATTTTCTTCTCAAGTCTTTCTTACATGCTTTGTGTCTTTGCTGTATCTTCAAAAATCTTTTCTATTAATTTTCAATAATTTTTAACACTAGATCTTCAAACCATCTCTTTGTGTTTTAAGTAGTTAGTAGGCTGAATCCCACTCCCAGAAAGCACTTATAACTATACAATCTGCATATCTAAAATGCTCTGTTTTTACCTCTATTCTTTCATAGCCATTGCAGCTGCTTTCAAGCACTATGTTTAGTCATAGCCTAATATTTGAAATCCTGATGATTCATTTCTTTGGCCATTAGCTATGTATCTCCAGTTCCTAGAAGCATTCCTGGCACTTAGTGGGTGAGGGTTAACATTTCTGGAAGCAAAGCATACATTCAAATTTTATATTTTTATATCTCACCCAGGACTCATCTTGACCAGCTATATGGACCCAAATAAAAACTGATCAAAATGAAGGGTTTTGCTCTGGTTAGAGAGTATCCTGTTTGGTTTAGACTCAATCTCTTTGATAAATTTGAGCTTCTTTTCACTAGACCAGGAGTGTTGGACGCTTCTCTAAACAAAGAGGAGAAAATGGTTTTTCACCCAAAGATGCTTATAACCATTTCTATTATATATATATATATCTCATTAAGTATTACATTGACCAATTAATAGTCTTCATTAATTTTTACGTTTATAAAAAGGAGCTATGGACAAACATTATTAAATCTTTTGTTTCATGTATATTAAAGGAAATGTAATCCTGCTTATACACAATTTAAAAGAGGAGGCTGCTAGTTCAAGGCATTTTCCCAGGTTTAATGAAAATAACGGGAAGGTTAAAGACTGGATTTGAGCAGATTGTAGCAATATACTTAGGAGATAATATTTAATTTCATTTTAACTCATTATTTATGCAGAAACTTCCATATTTAGCTCATTATTTAGAGAAATTTTCACGTGTAATTTAATAAGATAACATTGAATTTCATTTGACAATCATGATAAGATACATGACATTAAATTTGCCTTCCTTTTATATGGTGTTAACGTTCAGGTATTGTCAGCTTCCTTTGTGCTCCAAATTGTGTGGTAAGGTGACTTTTTGAAAGGAGAAAAAAATGACAATAATTCACATGACTCCAATTTGGCAGTAATTTGGAAAGAGGATAACTGATTCCAAGTTCTAATATTGAAAATTCAAAGGATTTTCAGTACTATCTTTATGTCTTGAATAATGTTTAGTTGTTAAACTAAGACACCATGTGCTCCTGTGATTGTCTTTGAGATATGTGCATTGAATAATCCTTTGGCATAATAAATCTAGAGAGACAAATCAGTCATCATTTTAGCAAGCTCCTAGAAACAATCTCTAGAAACTAAAGGGGCTATTTATCAAAAGATTAATGAAATATAGCTTGGTCCAATTATATGATATAGCTCTAGGTGCCATGAATGGATAGCTTTGTGCCCAGCCTTTTTTGGTGTTAGCAAGGAGAATAGCTTTTCAGATCTTCTAGACTGAGGCCACTGGGGACAAACAAGTCAAGTGGAGAGTGGATCCCTTTGGTTAATTAGATCTAAACCATCTGAGGCTGTAACAATTAATCTTTTAAAGAATTTTGTTTAGTTATGTTCCATCTTTGTTTATCCCACCTACCCATTATGTGGCAATTTCCTTAGATCCTCTGGCTCAATCCAAAACTGGTAGGACTTCTAGGCTTCCAGTGTGAACCAGACAACCTGGTATTTTAACTTCCTTTCTTGTAAAATGAAAAGAAAAAAAGAACACAAAAAAAAGCAAAACAATATACCAAGTTAGATTACAAAAAATAATTTATCAATGCTTGTTTCCTAAGCATCCTAGGATGGAAACCCTAGATAGGATTTTACTTTGGGACTGACCATTTCTGGAACTTGGGGAAGATTACTTTGTGAACTCTCTGGGTTGTGTAGGTGTGAATCAAGTACAACTAGAGAACATGTGATTGAGTAGTTACTATGACTAGTGCTAAAATTGTATTAACTCATTTAAACCTCACAGCAACCCATGGCGTAGGTACTATTACTGTGCTCATTCTGTGAATGAGGAAATTGAAGCACAAATCACAGTGCTAAGTGCTGGGATTTGAGATCAGAAAGTCAAGTTGGAGAGTATTATTTAAATACTGCTTCAAGTACTTGCTCATATGTCTTAGAATAACACATGATAGCGGCAAAGTAATTCAAATGCATCTATTTCAAACAGGGATTTTGAATATTTATGTTTATTACATTAAAAGCTATCACATGGGGAAGGATGCCACTCTACAGAAACTTTATATCTATCTATCTATCTATCTATCTATCTATCTATCTATCTATCTATCTATCTATCATCTATCTATCTGTCTGTCTATCCATCTTTTTTTTTTTAAATCTATCTCTCTATGATCTATCTATCATCTATTTGCTATGGCAGGCAGAATAATTGTCCAACCAAAGATAGACCATGTTCTAATCCCTGGAGCCTGTGAAAATGTTGTTACATAGCAAAGGGGAATTAAGTTTGGTGACAAAATTAAAATTTCAAATCAGCTGATTTTAAAACAGAAAGATTATCTGGGTGGGCCCTATTTAATCACAAACATCCTTAAAAGTGGAAGCAGAAGACAGAAGATAAAGTGTTAGAATGAAACAATGTGAGAATGACTCTACTGTTTGTTGCTGGCTTAGAAGATGGAAGGAGACCACAAGTCAAGTGTTTTGGTTTGCTAAAGCTGCTGTAATGCAGTATACCAGAAATAGATTGGCTTCTACCAAAGGGGACTTACTAAATTACAAGTTTACAGTTCTAAGGCCATAAAAATGTCCAAATTAAGACATCAACAAGAGGACACCTACACTCAAGAAAGGCAACTAGGGTTTCTCTGTGAGCTGGGAAGTCATGTGGCTGGCATTTTCCTGGTTGTGTTGCTTTCAGCTTCTGATTCCAGTGCCTATTGATTCCTGTAGCTTTCTATGTTGGCTCTCTAAGCATTATCCAAATGTCTGTCTAGGCATCTGATCTTTGTATTGGCTTTTTAAAGGACTTCAGTAAGCTAATTAAGACACACCTTGAATGGATGGGGCCACATTTCCATCAAAATAATTTAATCAAAAGTCCCACCCACAATTGAGTGGATCATATCTGCATGGAAACAACCTAATTAAAAAGATCCCACCCAAATAAAAGGTCTGCACCCACAAAGATTGTATTAAAAGAGCATGGCTTTTCTGAGGGTATATAACAGTTTCAAACCAGCACACCAAGCAGTGTAAGCAGTTTCTAGAAGCTGGAAAAGATGAGGAAATGCATTTTGCTGACATCTTGATTTTAGCTCAATGAGATCTGCATCAGTCTCTTGATGAATAGTACTGGAAAAGAGTAAATTTGTGTTGTTTTAAGCCACTTGACTGAGAAGTTAGTAGTTTCCCCAGTTGACCTGGAGATCATGCTTGGAGGGAAGGTTTTGTCACTGATAAGAGACAAAATATGTAAGAAGAGACTCTACATCAAAGAGGACTTAACTCCCCAATTTTTCAATTCAAAGACTAGTTCCAAATTTGTTGAGATTTTTTCACTATCGTGAAATGCTTCTTTATAATTTGTTTTGGATCCCCAACATATATCCACAGCTCAAGACTGAAAAACTACATAAGGGCGTGCAATGAAAAGTATGTCTTCCTCTGTTTTAGTTTCCCAGCTGCTAAAAAAATACCATACAATGAGTTGGCATAGGAAAGTCCAAAATAGAGGCATCAGTAGGGTAATGCTTTTATTGTAAAGACTGTGGCATTCTTGGGCTGGCTGCCAGTGATCCTTGGTCCTTGGCTTTTCTATCATGTGGCAATGCCCATGGTAGCCTCTCCTGGTGTCTCTCTCCATCTGACCTTCTCTCTGCCTATAAAGGACTACAGTAATCCAGATAAAAGCTCAACCTGATTCAGATGGACTACACCTTAACTGAAGTAACATCTTGAAGAGATCTTATTTACTATGAGTCCACACCTATCAGAAAGTGGACCAAGACCCAAAACAAATCCAAACTGGGGTTCACAACTGAATGCACCATGCTCTCGTTCTAGTTTGCTAGCTGATAGAATGCAATATACCAGAAATGGAATGGCTTTCAAGAAGGGAGAATTTATTAAGTTGCAGGATTACACCCCTAAGTCCATGAAAATGTCCCAATTAAAGCAAGTCTATAAAAATGTCCAAATAAAGGCACTAAGAAGAGTTTAGCTTCACTCAAGAAAGGCCGATGAAGTTCAGAGTTTCATTTAAACTGGAAAGGCGCATGATGGCCATGGCTGCATCTGCTATCTTTCTCTACAGGCTTCTTGTTTCATGAAACTTCCCAGGGGATGTTTTCCATAGGTCTCTGGCTGCTTAGGCTACCATGGTTCTCGTGGCTCTAAAAAAGGGACTCTCTCCAAAATGTTTCTTCTTTTAAAGGATTCCGGTAAACTAATCAACACCCACATGGAATGGGTGGAGTCATAACTCCATGGAAACCATCTAATCAAAAGTTTCCACCCACAATTGGGTGGGTCACATCTGCATGAAAACAATCAAAAAGCTCCCAGCTAGCGATATTGGATGAGGATTAAAGGACATGGCTTTTCTGGGGATCAGCACAGATTCAAACTGGCTCACCCTCCTACCCTTGTTATAACTTAGCTACCTAGTTCCCCTTCTCAAAGGTACTACTGTTACCACTTCCAGTATGTCCTTCCAGAGGAATTCCATATTTAATGAGCATAAGCTTATGTATAGTCTTTTTCTTTTATACATATGGTAATATACTAGCCATACTGTTCCGAACATTGTGCATTGATTTCTATCTAAAATTCAGAAAGGGTCTCATGGTAATGAAAACTGCACAAAATGAAATGCTAATAAAATTGTTGGAAAGGGAATGTCATGGATTTCCACTCCATAAATTGGAACATGTCTAGGTAAAAGTAACAGGGAAGTGTGTGTGGTTCACACAAGCAGGTGTGCAAAAATGTTTATTTAATATGAATGAAGGAATGGATTTTGGGTGACTGGGTAGTCAAGCTAAGATCCCATTCCTAGGCTGGGAGTTTCTTTCACATATCCCTGAGGAAGGGAGCATCAACACCAAGATCTATGTTCTGACTGAAACTTGGCTCTAAGATCTTTGGAACCTCAATGTGGCTGCTAGAAGCTATAAGTAAAACTGTGTCATTTCTAGGTAACAAGTGGTTTTGTATTTGTGTGAGATGGAGACTCAAATATACCTTTAACAGAAAATCTTCTTTTGTTGAGGAAACCACAGAAATGTGTTGCTGGTTCTAGAATTGCAGAGCTTAGCCTATAATTAGAAAAGTGCATGTTTGAGTAGTTGTGGCTCTCTGTAACTAAACTACTCTATGTGACAAAGTCAAAAGTGATTTATGTTCTAGGCAGATGATCATCTCCATATATACTGTGTCCTTTAGACATTTTTCCTCCAAATAAGAAGTTATTGCTACTGTGGAAATATTTATTATCCTTGTGGAAATTTTTTGGGTGTGCTTATTCTCCAGAGAGGATAAGAATTCGTAAGTGATCAGCAGCTGTGCCCTGGAGAGGTAAGAGATGGAGTATATGATTCCCTGCCCAGTATTTTAGACCAGTGTACTTGGTTAATGGAATTTGCAGGACTCTGTGTATAGCAATACCGCTTCAAGGTCCAGGTGACAAAATGTGTCATAGGATTAGGAAGGAGGCTTTCAGCTCACCTTGGCACAGAGCCTGGAAGCATTCTGTCATCAGAGGATTGGAGGCAGCATCCTTGATGTGGACATTCGAGTTCTCACAATGAGCATCATCCTCAGTGGCAGCTGTGGGACTCTTTCAAGAAGCTTTGTGAGCATGGCCAAACATACACACTCACACACACACCATGATATACTTATCAATATTCTTTATCTTTTAGGGAAATTGACTAGACACACTGTTTTGCCCCTTTTATCTTATTTTGCATCTAAAAAGAAGGAGTTGTCAGTCAAATGAAAAGGACTTGATAGTTCACAATGACAATAATGTTAATAGATAACCCTTATTGAGCAGCTACTTTTTTTTTTTACTAGGTGCTGTTATGTACGTTACATTTATTAACTCATTAAATCTCACAACATCCCAGCACAAGCTCATAAGTACCTCACTGGGTAATGAGCTTCTCTCTTCTATGTGTTTGAATAGAATTGGACAGCCACTTGCCCAGATGTTGTAGAGAAGATTCCTGCTTTGGGAATAGGTTCTGAACAGGGGAATGCTGGATAGTTTTCAAGTATAAACAGCTAGAATTCTACCATTTAATGATCAAATGCAGGATCAGGCATTTGGAGAGTTCAGTAGTGTGTGTCAAGGACCAATCAAAACTTGAGTTTCTAGGTGGTAGCTGGTGCAAGGTCGAAGAGAGTTCCTGCAAGCTGCTATCCCTCAATTGAATTAAACTCAGAGGGACCTGTCAGTGTCTTCTAGATAGGGTGTGTGGTCTTGAGTAAATCAAGTTATGGAGTAAATTGAAGGTTTGTAGAGGGAAAGAAATGTCCTATTTTTTCTAAGAATTCTTTTCAGGTTAAAATTTGCACCCAACCTTTTAACCTTTACTTCGGGATCATCTCCGACTTGCAACGATGCCTTAAGATGACAAGTTTAAATCATCCAGATATCTTGCAGTAAAATTGGCATGTTGGCACCAAATTGATGTGTTCTGAAAAACTAGCTTATTGAAAGAGTAGACTATTAATTTTGTTATTCATTCATCAGTGAGTTGTCAGGAACCATTCTAAGTGCTTGAAAAACAACCAGTAAACCTTCAAAGGGTAGACATATTAAGAAACAACACGACTGAATTCCATGTCAGTGCTGGGATGGAGATAAGAGCCAAATATGACAGCATAGAGGAGGAATTAATTTTAGGGCTGAAGGTATCACAGTGACATCATCGCTAAACTGGGTTTTGAAGGGTGACTAGGATTTCACCAAACGAAGAAGAGAATAAAAGAGACTGGTGTGCAGAAGACCTGCAGGATGTTCACAGCCTTAACAATATGGTGGTGGTGGTGGGTTGTGTGTGTTTGTGTGTGTGTGTACGCTGGGGGTAGGTGTAATCGTGTGAGGGTAGAATGATAAGAGATGAAGTTGTAAAACCAAACAATTGGTAACTGAAAATGAGAGAATGCTATATAGAAACTAGGGCTGAGAAAATGTTTTGAATACACTTTGACCCATAATTTCAAATGAAGGACCATTTGACTTTAGGAGTAATCCTGGTGTAAATAAAGATGGCCTGCACCAGTCGAACAGAAAGTTAACTTGTTTTTTTTTTTGTCAGAACAAAAGAAGTCTTACAAGGAATCGAAACTGGAGCTCCCTGACATCCAGAATAGCAAGCAGTGTCTGCAGCTATAAGCCACATGGCTTTCCTATACAGGCAGTGAGGGGGGGCTGTTTTATGTTTTTGTCAGCCACATCCGCAAAGCAAGATAGTGATCACCATCCGTGGTGTCATCTTTGAGTATGAAGGGAGTTTCCTGCTGAAACCTCAGAGGCATTCTTGCCATGAACGCCATCTGGAGTGCTCCAGAACCTCTCAGTTACAGACTAACCCAAGTTGTGCCAGTGTCTGTGAGTGGCTCAAACTCTCCATTTCTGCCTAAGATTGTGAGTGCTTTCAGGGTTAAAGTCATAATTTGGTATTCTCTGCAGCATGAGTAGGTTGGCCTAAGACATTGGTTGACTGAATTCCAGACCTAAGCCATTCTGGAGAAGCTACGAATAAGCGGACCTCAAATCTTGTTTGGGGTCTTGTCACTGATAAAACCAGGCTGACATGGACAGGCCCTGATGTTGCCTCTGTGCATACCTGTTAAAAAAACACCTTCAGCTGGAGGCTAATACTCTGTGTTCCATTGTTTCCAGAGCGAGTTACGCAGTCATTTGACTAAAAAGCCAGTGGTTAACAACAATGTGTTGATGACTTTCTCCAGGACTCGTTTCCTTTGCGGATCTTTCCAGGGTCATCCTGTGCTGCCTGTCCTCTTAGACTGAAGGGCATCCTGGCATCTCGCAGTCCTCTATCTCCTCCTTCACATCTAACTTTACCCATTTCTCTGTCTCATGGCCAGCTTAAGGGTCTTGCTCTCTCAAACTGTCTAATCTGCTAAATTCATCTGTGCAAAGGTTCTAGACATACAACCTGCATTTTAATGGTCACTTGGTGACAATAGGAATTGACCAATGAAGAGAGAGAATTCTAGGACTTTTGACACTTCTTGTATCATATCTCTGTTGGACCTTGGCTCAGAAAGCCTTTATCAAAGAAAGTGAAGAGTCACTGTCTCTCTCCCTAAATACCCTCAATTTTAAATGTGCTTCATGGGAGAAACAGTCAGATGATGAGCAATTCCCCGAAACCAGATAGGCGTTGAGGATAGTAAAATGATTCCTTCTCCTCCCACCACCGGCTGGGAGTTTATTTAAAAAAGAAAAATAGCTGGAGACTAATTGTGAATGAAATAAAAAGACTTCAAAAGAATCTTCCTAATTAGCTTAAATACTGATCGTTACCATCAGAAAATGAGTCAGCCTAAAAACACATTTAATTGCACTATTCCCATGTTGTGGGAAGCCTAGAGATTGAAGAGCTACATTATGAGATAAGGAGAGGACAGGACATGGCGAGAAGGTTTTTGCCACCACTGATGTCTGACATTTGCTTGAGTGAATGCAGATCATTTAATAATCAGGAGGCTTGACTCTACCCAACACAGCAAATACGTGGATGGCAAGAACTATATTCTCATTTCTGTTGGACAAATGGGAAACCAAGGAATTAGAAGCTATGATACCAGAATTATGTGAATCATTGGAGTTTAGGGGCAATTCTAGGCAAAATTGTGAGTGATTTTGGTGCCCAGTTTCTCTTGTGGTGATTTTTATCTCCTTCCTTGATATTTCTTTTTTAATTTTTATTTTTTATTAGTGAAGTTGTGTATATATATATATATATACCCATATACCATCCTCCTCATTCATACATTTTTCTGTATCATTAACAATTTGTGTTAATGTGGCCCCTTTGTTATAATTGATGAAACAATACTATTATATTATAATTATTCTATTAACTATAATTCATAATTCAATTCAGGTTCATGGGTTGTATTGTAAAGTCATGTTTGCTTGTTTGTTTTTTTGCTTTTATTCTAGTAATATATACACAGTTAAAATTTCTTCCTTTAACCACATTAAAATATATAATTCTGTGCTGTTAATTACATTCACAATATTGTGTTACTACACCCACCTCCATTACAAAACTTTCCATTTCCCCAAACAGAAATTTTGCACAATTTTGGCATTACTCCTCATTCCCTACCTCTACCCCAGCCCCTAGTAATCTATAATATAGCTTTTGACTCTTCAAATTTGCTGAAATTCTAGTTATTTCGTATCAGCAAGATCGTATAATATTTGTCCTTTGTGTCTGGCTTATTTCACTCAACAAAATGTCCTGCAGGTTTATCCATGTTGTTGCATGTATCAGGACGTCATTCCTTTTTATGGTTGAATAGTATCTCACTGTAGGTATATGCGAGACTTTGTTCATCTGTTCATCAGCTGAGGGACATCTGTCTTCGGGCAATTGTGAATAATGCCACTATGAACGTCGATGTGCAGATATCCATTTGAGTCCCTGCTTTAAATTCCTTTGGAAATATATCTCAAAGTTGGATTGCTGGGTCATATAGTAATTCTGTACTCAACTTTCTGAAGAACCACCAAACTGTCTTCACTAGCAGCTGCACCATTTTACATTCCCTCCAACAATAAATGTGTGTATCTATTTCTCCACACCTTCTCCAACACTCGTAATTTTCCATTCAATAGTAGCCATCTTAGTGGGTGTGAAATGGTATCTCATTGTGGTTTTGGTTTGCATTTCCCTAAAGGTAATAATGTTGGAAATCTTTTTCATGTGCATTTTGGCCATTTGCATATTTTCTTTGGAGAAATGTTAATTCAAGTCTTTTGCCCACTTTTAAATTGGGTTGTTTGTCTTTTTATTGTTGAGTTGTAGGGTTTCTCTCTATATTTTGGATAATAAACCCGTATCAGATATGTGGTTCCCAAATATTTTATCACATTCAATATGTTGTTTGTTAACTTTCATGATAAAGTTCTTTGATGCATAGAAGTTTTTCATTTTGATCACATATTTACCTATTTTTTCTTTTGTTGCTTGTACTTTGGGTATAAAGTCTAAGAAACTGTTGTCTAACATAAGGTCCTGAAGCTGCTCCCCTTTGTTTACCTTTAGGAATTGTATAATTCTTGGTCTTATATTTAGGTCTTTGATCCATTTTGAGTTAATTTCTATATGGTGTGAGGTAGGGGTCCACCTTCCATCTTTTGCTTATAAACATCCAGTTTTTCCAGTACCATTTGTTGAAGAGACTATTCTTTCCCAATTGAGTCAACTTGGCCCTCTTGTCAGATACCAGTTGGCCAAAAACATGAGGGTAAATTTCTGAGCTCTTAATTCGATTTCATTTGTTCTTACGACTATATCATGCATGTATTGAGTACTGTGGGTTTGTAATAAGTTTTAAGATCAGAAAGTGTGAGTTCTCCAACTTTATGGCTTTAACTTTTTGGAGTCCCTTACCCTTCCATATAAATTTGATGATTTGCTTTTCCATTTCTGCAAAGAAGGCTGTTGGAATTTTGATTGGGATTATGTCTCTAAATCACCTTGGGTAGAATTGACATCTTATCAATATTTAGTCTTTCAATCCTTTAACATGGAATGTCCCTCCATTTATGTAGGTCTTTGATTTCTTTTAGCATCGTTTTGTAGTTTTCCATGTCCCTTTACAACTTTGGTTAAATTTATCCCTAGATATGGATCCTTTTAGCTGTTATTGTAGATGGAATTTTTTTTCTTGATTCTTCTTCAGATTGCTCTTTATTAGTGTATAAGAAGAGTATTGATATCTCTGTGTTGATCTTGTGCCCTGCCACTTTGCTGAATTTATTTATTAGTTCCAGAAGCTTTGTTGTGGATTTTTCAGGATTTTCTGTATATAGGATCTGCAAATAAGGAAAGTTTTATTATTTTCCTTTTGAATTTGAGTGACTTTTATTTATTTGTCTTGTCTAATTACTTTAGTTAGAACTTTCAGTGTAGCTTTGAATAACAGTGGTGAAAGTGGACATCCTTATATTGTTCCTGAACTTAGAGAGAAAGCTTTCAGTCTTTCACCATTGTGAATGATATTAGTTGTGGGTTTTTCATATATGTTCTTTATCATACTGAGGAAGATTCTTTCTAGTTCTATTTTACTGATATTTTTATCAAGAAGGGGTGCTGTATTTTGTTAAAGGCCTCTTTTGCACTAATTCTGATGATCGTGTGGATTTTTTAATTTGTTCTGTTAACATGGTGTATTACATTTATTGATTTTCTTATTTAAATCACCTTTGCATGCCTGGGATAAATTCTACTTGATCATGGTGTATAATTCTATTGATATACTGTTGGATTTTGTTTACTAGTATTTTTTGGGGGATATTTGCCCTGAATTCATAAGAGATACTGGTCTGTAGTTTTCTTTTCTTGTGGTATCCTTATCTGACTTTGGTATGCAGGTGATGTTGGCCTCAAAGAATGAATTAGGGAGTGTCCCCCCCTCTTTCAATTTTTTTTTTTTTGTAAGAGTTTGAGCAGGATAGGTGTTTATTCTCTTTGAATATTTGATAAGATTCACCTGAGAAACATCTGACCCTAGCCTTTTCTTTTTGGGGAAGTTTTTCATTACTGGTTCAATCTCTTTACTTGTTACTGGTTTGTTGAAATCTTCTATTTCTTCTTGAGTCTGTGTAGGTAGTTTGTGTGTTTCTAGTAATTTGTCCATTTCATCTAGGTTATCTAATGTGCTGTCATACAGTTGTTTATAATATTCTCTTATAATCTTTTTTAATTTCAGTGGGGTCAGTAGTAATGTCTCCATTTTCATTTCTGATTTTATTTATTTACCTACTACTCCCTTAAGAGTTCTTGAACTCCTTAGGGTTCAGTCGTAGGTATCCTTCTCCTTTATTCTTATCCTCTTCTCTAAGTTACATCTTCAATTCCAAAGCCTTAAATAAACTATACGCTTTTGTAAAATTCTAGCTTGACCTCACCCTTGATCTTATATACTACAATTCTCAAACTTTCAAATACCGAATTATTCTGAAAAGCACAGAAGGTGTAATGCAAGTTTTAAGCTGTTTATTTTCTTCTAGGGACCTTTTAAACAAATTCTTCTGCCTCAATTAGCTTGGATATTTCCTACAGGAAATATCTATGCAATTTCTAAGTTCTTATCAGGAAGTTATATCCACTTGTCATTGTTTCTCAATCTCTTTTTTGGGGGGTGTGTGTGTCTATGAATTAGTTGTAAACATGCTGAAAGGAACCATCTGTTGGTATGTTTCTGGCCAAAAATATTTGTTTTGGCTGCTGTGTAAACTCTGTCAATAAAGTCTTTAGGGATACTGGTTACTTTGTGTCCTGGGAAGTTGGCCCTCTCACCATCCCTTAATTTGCACTTAATTTAGGTAGCCTCTACTAGCTCAGTGGTTTGGCTGAACATTATAATTAAATGGAGGAACTTTTCAAAAGCACTTATGTTTGGGCTGCTCCCTTAGAAATTGATGTTTGATTGGCTCTGAATAGAGCTCAGACAGATGTAGTTTTTCAAAGCTCCTCAGATGATAGTAGCATGAAACTAGGAGAGAACCATTGAAGCCGATAGTAAAACAAGCATAATCTTTGTGTCCATTAAATATGGTGTTCAATTCTGCCTCACTACTCCCAGCAGAGTAGTCCTGGGCATATTGCTTGAAATTTCTGAGCTCAACTCCTCATCTGTAAAATAGGATGAGTAATGTTAATACCAGCAAAGCTTGTTTTGAATATTGAATATCTTCACCTATATTATCTAGCACTTTAGAGGACCTAATGGGAGCTTAATTCCAAGTCCAGACCCTCTTTCCGACGATCTCTCTCATTTCTCTTCTATGGTGAACTCTTGTTCTCCTCAATTTTTTTGTTGTTCTCTAAAATGAAAATATATCCTCACTCTGCTACCTTATATTTTGTTATTGTTGGTGCTAAAAGCATGAAAAAGCAGTGGTTCAAAAGTCAAAAGATAAGAAGCTGTGCTTCCTTCACTTAGCTTTTAACATCTTTAGATTGATATCTGATAATTGATCTCAGCTTTGATCTACTTCCCTGTCCTGCCTTCTATTTTGGGAATTACATTTGACATTTATACTCTTCATCTTTAATATTAACCCTTAAAAATCTCTGTATTCAATCTTACTGAACCTACCTTGCTATTGGGCACTGAGTAATGATGGCTGGTGATGATGATTATGAGACTGCAGTGATGATGCTTCCAAGCATCATCTACCTTGGTCATATTATGAAAAGGGCCCCTTCATGTGCTCTAGGTGGGAGAACATGAATTAAGTAAGCACCTTTCTCCATAGACTAAGTTTTATAGATGTTATAAATTTCCTATTGTGGGTTGAATCAAAAGCTAATGCTTGAAGCCTGTAATTTATTTTCTCATCATTTGTGGTAGCTCACAGAATGGATACTTTTTTCATGAAAAAGTTACAGTTTAGCCATGGACATCAAATGGATTATTTTGAAAATGCTACTTCAGCTTTTGTTTTCATTTCAGTCTTACCTGAAATAAAGAACTTTTTTTTTCATTTTGGAATTTTAATTAAATAGATTTTGAGTCTATAATCAATGTGGATTCATGCCATCTCATTACAAAAGAATATCTGAAATACTAGATGTAAAGTTCAAATTAATGGTGAAAAGAAGATAATGGTCAGTATTTTATCCACATCCTGATAATTTATTTTGTTATTATAGATAATTCACTGTTTAAAAGTATTGCAATCCATAAAAGGCCATCTGGATCCATTTGTGAAGTGTTCAATTCTAAGGAGTATATAACTCAACAGCAAGATATATCCCCAAACCAAATATCATTAAAAAATCAATACTAATCTTCAGCATAGAGAATGCACATACTGCATTTTGTTCAGTGAAACATGATTCTCTATCTGAATAACTGCAGATCAAACAATTCAGTGACTTAGCAGACTTTACAACTACTAAGCATTAATAAGGAAATGTGGAAAAGTGTGTATGAAATAGATAGCCAAAGATCCAAAAATGACATTGTTGGAGATTTTCCTAACAAGATTTAGAAACGATCATGCAAAAACAGCCTGGGCATCTATATAACCCCCCAGATTTGGGTTTCCAGGGAAATAAAAAAGAGAATAAAAATGGGAGGAGATCTTGGAGCAGATAGCCAAATTCCATGGATCTGTAAAGGCAGAGGGTAGCCATAGATGATGACATTCCACATGTCATCGTGTGCATATGAAGGAGGCCTTGTTAAATAGGGAAGTCATAAATTTTATTTGTAGGAAGGATGCAGATGAGTTAGAGAAAAGCTAACAATTTGATCCTGACCATAAAGGAAACATTGCTAGTGTACAAACAATATCCAAATGTTAACATGTTCAAAGTTCCAGCTTCCTTTTCCTACCAACATTATTCTACAGTTTTTTTTGAGAAGGGGGTGAAGAAGAAAAATGGTTTGAGTTTTAGGACATTCTTGTCAATCTTGGTAAGAAAATAACTTAAGAAAGAGAGCTAGAGGAAGGCTGATAAAATAAGAAGTGGCTGCTTGGTAAATACACACTTTCTGATTGCTTCACTGGAACTTGTCTATCAACCTTCTCCAAGTCCTTGATGTTAGGTTGTTGATGTCAGAGAACATGCTCACACAGTGGATCTTTAATAGGTGCCTATCATCTGTCTTATTTGAAAAATCCCTCTATATTTTCTCATACAAAGTTCTGAATTGCTGTGACTAGTCAGAGAATTATCATTTTTGAACTCTCTCCTAAGCTTGGTTCTGCTTTGAACTTACTTCAAGCAAATTGAATATAATAAAATATTGACTTATACAAAATCTTAGTAATTTGGTGATATTCTAATATAAGGCTCTGAGAGGGAGGGCGAGACTTAGTCTGTGGAAGGTCAGGATGGTAGGTCCAGACAAATCCATGTGAAGTGAGTCTGAAGTAATGTTCCAAACTGGGTGCCAAGTTAACCAGCAAGAAGGACAGGTTGCACATGTACTTCTGGTCCAAGCCAAGCCTAATAAGATCTGGGGCAGATGACTCATAGTAATTCAGAATTCAGGCAATTAACTCTGATCCAGTAGAGAGGTAGCCAGAAGGCATCAGAGACCTAGTCTCTGGAATAGAAGAAAAAGACCTAGAATTTGGAGGAAATAGAACATGCTTTGGCAGCTTATGCATGAGTTCTCTGTAAACCCACAACTTCTCTAATAAAAAAAAAATCTTTAAAATTAAGCAGCAACTAAGACATGGGAAAGGACATGGACAACTAGGAGTCAGGAGCTTGGGACCTGAGGTGCCACAGGCCATCAGTGAAACCAGTTCATGAATGACTCAGAGAGTTACGGGTAACTGGGACACCTTAGAGTACCAAGCTTCAGTCCAGGAAAGTACTTCTGAACCTGATCATGATTCTGTCATTTGATGAATTTCTGCTATGCACTCCTGATCTTATGACTTGGTGTGCTGGTGTGAAAGTGTTATGTACCACAACAAAACCATGTTCTTGTGGGGGTAGACCTCTTGTGGGAGGGATCTTTTGAATAGGTTGTTTCTATGGAGCTGTGACCCTGCCCATTCAAAGTGGGTCTGAATCAGTTTACTGGACTCCTTTAAGAAGGAAACATTTTGGAGATAGTGCAGATATAGACATTTGGAGATGCAGAAGGAAAATACCCCAGGAGATGCCAGAAGCTGAGAGAGCCATTTGAAACCAGAAGCCAGCAAGGGAGGACAGCAAAGGTCACCATATGCCTTCCCATGTGACAGAGGAACCGGAATGCCAACTGCTCTTCTTCTGAGAAGGTATCCTCTCGTTGGTGCCTTAGTTTGGACATTTTCATGGCCTTAGAATTGTAACTTGTGACTTAATAAATCCCCTTTATAGAAGTCAATTCGTTTCTGGTAAATTGTATTCCAGCAGATTTAACGAACCAAAACACTAGGTAACTTTGTCCACCTTGCCCCTGACAATTAAATGCCAACACCCCATCTCTGCTATTCTGGAATCCTATCATCCCCTTTGACGCTAGGGAGTTCAGTTCCATGGCACCATCTTCTACTCCAAAACTATTACGGGGACATCCTTCAAAGAGTTTCTTAAAGATGCTGGTACAACTCATCTCCATACTCTTGTATATTTTTGTTGTTTTAGTGAAGAGAGTATTCTGTAGGCCCCCCTAGGGAACATAGACATGGGCTAGGTTATCTGGTTTTACATAATGAATTCATTCTAACATTCCAAACTGCTTGAGGCTTATGACCCCTTACTGCTATGCTAAGGAAATTAGTTCTGGCATGCCCATTTCATTTACTAAGGATCTATCATGTCTGAATTTCCACGAGCCACCCCTATAATGTATTAGGACTGGTTCTGTGACTCGCCCCCATTTTTAATGAATTTTCCCTATCTGGCCTTATAGTTCTTTTCTTGGACCAACACACTCAAGAACACTTCCACAGGTGTTCTCCCAGTTCCTATTAATGTGTGTTAGCCAGGTATTGCAATTCTTCACATGTAAACTACTTTTTCCCAGGGTATGGGCTGTATATACCTATATCATCTGTGCTAAAACCCGATCTTATTATTGGCCTAGAGGCAATAAGGATGATAGGGTTGGATTTTGAGGAGGACAGGTGTCAGTTTGTTAGGCACCTGTATCAGATGACAACCTTACAAGGTAGCCTCCTCTTGCTCACCTCTGATTTTGCCTCCGTGGAGGGTTTGGGGGAATCTGAGAGTTCAAGAGTCTCAGATTTATCTACCAGAACTTCCATTCTAAGTTTCACATTCCCCTCACCCCCATTAAAAAAATAAGGGCCCAAAATTTGGTGTGGATAACCTCTTAAAGCTATGCATTCTCTTTCCTTTGCTATTCTGTCATTCTTACAGTTAGATCCTGGGCCTGACATTCAACAGTTTGAATATAGCTACAAGAGAGGAGTCTCTTGTCTATGGAGGTCTTCTGGCTTTCCCTGCTTGCTTTCAGTTGACAGTGAATACCCTAAGCCTATCATTTTCCTTTATTCAATGATAACCAATGCAATGGAGTATTAACACATTGACCACCACCATGGGAGAGAGTTAACTAAAGCCAGTCTACTCTACAATCCTTGTAAGTACCATTCCCATTGTATCATTCAAGTGATATAGCCACTGTTTAACTCAATGTCTCAGGCTTTTACCTGTATCTTATCCAAATAAATCACAGGGTTAAAAAAACAATAACAATAAGCAACTGTGATGCTACTACATGCCATAGGTTATCACCATCCCATTGCTACAAGAAATAGGGTCTATTGCATTTGATCCATAAGTGACCCAGCTTTAAAATCTGATCCTGCGTGTATGCTTTCTAGGGTCATTCCTGGTAACAACAGCCTTAGACTAGGTTTGCCAGAAAGCAGAAAATGTGGTAAAGGCTCATATGCAAGTACTTTATTGGGGAGTGGCTTTCCAGAGAGCAGAACTGAGGGGCAGCAAAGCTAGAAGAAACACCAATACAAAAAAAAATGTTATCGAGTTGGTGGCCACTATGTGGGAGCATCTGAGAAGCCTTATGAGATTCTTCTCAGGACCATCTCTCTGAGGAAGAAAGGGAGAAATACTTATCTATATACCCTGCTGGTCAAAGGCTTACCTCATGGGACAAATCCCCTGCACTTGTGGGTTGTTTGTGGGTTAGCATGGAACAGGTTGCTGTGATATCCCACTCCTGGGATCAACAGAGAAGCTCGAGGTCAGAAGGCAAGATTTACATGGCACAGGGCTGACATGAAAGCACCATCAGGTTGCACTTGCATGAGGTGGGTCAGATTTTGCATAGAAATGGTTGTCACAGCAGCGACAACACAGCTGGAATGAGAAACTGGTGCAACTGAGAAGCTCTGAAATAGTACACAAGCAGTGCTAAGTCCCAAACACTAATGTACTATATGTAGCCACTCCATGTTTTTAGAAAAAAATATAAAGCCACTTGTGTCTGAAATCAGAAGTTAAAAAGAGAATGCTAAGCATTCTGTCTATTAATGTAAATTGAGTGTATCTTTAGTAAAACTGTATTATAGAATTAGAGAGATATGGAATTAGACTAAGCTGCACATTAAGAAGTGATCTTGAATCACTTTTTAAATTTATCCAATGCAATCTTAATATGATAGCAATTCAACTGCTGCAATTGCTCATTTAAAAATATATGTGGTGGTGGCTCAGTGGCAGAATTCTTGCCTGCCATGCCAGAAAGCTGGGTTCGATTCCTAGAGCCTGCTAATGCCAATATATATATATATAAATAAGATCATTTTTAATAGTCAGAAATTTTACACCATTTTTCTCTGTTTAAACTCATTTCCGTTCAACTTCCCCCAGAGATTTTAACCTAATGTAATATATTTTATGATTTAATATCTTATATTGATCACATACTGTACTGTAATAAAATATGTATTTATTGAACTGAAATTTTAAATTAACAGGTTTTCTGTGATCATAACTTTCTAAGGAATCCTGAATCAATTAAGCTTCGTAATCATTATGGCACAATCGAAGCAACTTAAATGCTTTGCAAATGTTCACAAATAGTTATTTAATTATTTTATAAGCAAAAGTAAAATTTACATGAAAAGGCTCATAATGAGCTACATTACTGCATTATCTATATTTGAATATTACTGGTCGTCAGAGTAAGATAGGATTCAATGGGATTCAACAGCCTAAAGAATAGATGATATTAGGTTTACAAAAGGTGTATTAATTCACAGCATACCCTAAATAAATTAATCTAAATCTACCAATTCTATTATAAGAATGAATAAGCAAGCAGAGAAGTGTTTGGTAAGTGATGATGTGCGGTGACTTGGTGCCCATGTGAAAAGGCACATGGTTTTATATGTATATGGTTGTGAAAGGGATGATCCAGCAAGATGTCTGTACTACAGCTGCAGTCTCAGAAAGAAGCTGAGATCTGGCAGTTGATTGCTATACTATTGTCTATGCTTACTTACTTTTGGAACATTTTCATGTAACCCAGGAGGTCTTGAACCCAATTTGAAGATTTCTAATTATTTGCTGTACTTTATGAATGCCATTAAATTCATTGTGAGCCAACAGAACAAAAGCAGAGAGAATAATAGAGTTCTTGGAAGTAGAGACATGTTTTTGCATTGAAAATGAAAGTACAAATCAAGGTAGAATGTATTTCAATAAAAAAAGAAATGAGAGAGAGTGAAGAAAGTTCATATCTGAATGCAGAGAAGGAATGCTTCTGAAGGAAAAAGGGAAAATTGCACAAATGTAAGAAGTGCTGACTATTTTCTGAGAACTATGAGAAAAAGGGACAATGGAAACATACTAAATGAAACTTCTCAAGCTTCCTTCATAGATTCAAGGCCTGGTAGCACCTGCACAACATCGAGGTAAAGGATGCAGCAACCTTGGCTGCTAAGGGTTGCTTTATAACACTTGTGGGAGTCACAGAAAAAGATGTTGCTTGCTTCTAAAGACTTTCCAAGTGGATAAAAACAGTCTGTTTTACAAACATATGCCAAATATATGGCTATCAGCAAGGATGAGAAGAGCACAACTGTTTTAAAGTTGCGAAGGACTGAATCAACTCCCAAGGGGCAAAAATAGCAGTGCTCAGCAAGTTTCAATGCCTTTTAAAATCATTTTGGATTTAGGAATTAACCGACCTAACAATAAACTTTTGGCATGTATTTGACCTTAAATAGAGGAGGTTTTGTGTTAGTATTGTCTTAGTTTGTGTATGGAGGCTAGACCAATATATTGTGGATAGGTATTTACCTAAAAGAGGTGTGAAAGCCTCAGCTGTGTCTCATGTCTGGGCTTGAATTTCTAAGACTGAAGATACCTACAGATCCTCTTTATGGGTAGATGAGCTGGCCTCTGACTATTTAGGAGCTGGAAAGTGATCTTGAGGTGGGAATTCGTTCTGTTAGCTATAAGTAGCCACATCTACTAAAGGTGCAGGTTATTGTTTGGGTCGTGCTCATGCTATCTCCAATATCACTAAATATTTATTATACTTCACAGCCTGGTCTTATGTCTTGTGGAGAATTAAGAGATGAGTGTGTATTCTCACCTTCAGCCAATTGGTATGGAGACAGCCTAGGAGGAGATGATTGGGAGATAGCATAGCCCTATTGGCTGGATTCTAGAGCGACAGTGATAGTTTTTAGTTAACAAATCAAGTAGACATTTTAAACCCCTACATTTGGGTGTATTTGCCTTTGTCTTAATCTTTGTAGTTGATATTGAAGATAGTAACTAGCCTTTTTCCCTCTACAAAGCCTCAGAAATTGCTCCATTATTTGGGTTTACTTATGCTAAGCACAATTCAGATAATATCTAAATTTTTAAATGTTTCTACTGTGCTGATCATATATTCATTTATTCATTTATCCAAGGCATGTTTATTGCACAGCCCCTATGTACTTGGTATTGGAAATATAGCGGCGAACCAGACAGTCACTGTCCTGGAGCTCATGGTGTATAGAGCAGAGATGTTAAGGTAATAATTACTCTGATAATTGTATTAAGAGCTTTGATGAATAATTTTAAAGTGCTATGGGAATCTAAGATTTCTCAACTAGACTGTAACTGCTTGAAAGTCAAGGACAATATCTTTCCCTTCTTTTGGATTTCCCTATAGTTCCTGACATACATCAGAATACAGATAATTAGATATTCAATAAATATTTGATTAAATGCCATCTCTGTATTGGAGATTGCAATGACTGATATTAAATCAAGCATTTTTTTCTTCCTTACTGAGCAAATGTGAAGGCTCTATGGTAAATTTAATACATATATTGTGCTTGAAACATTTGTTAGTGAAACTCACAAAAGTTATGACCTTTCTCCTAGAGCTAGACTTGGGCTCTGATCAGAGATTGTACTTAAGTAATAGCAGAGGCATTCTTTTTTTTTTCACATGGGCAGGCACTGGGAATCGAACCCAGGTCCTCTGGCATGGCAGGCGAGCATTCTTGCCTGCTGAGCCACCGCGGCCCACCGAGCAGAGGCATTCTTGATCTCTGAACACTTGTTTATTGGTTACTGGGTCTCAGTGTACTTCCCGAGTGTTCACAGAGTGTTGTTCTGCAAAGTCCAAGAGCAATTTTTTTGACTTGTTCTTGAACTAGTTGCCCTGCATCTACCTGCCAGATGGCCACTGCACCAGCATCCTGCCACAAATCTAACATAGTGGCTTGGGGTGCAAAAGACTTCTTGTACCTGAGCCTTATTTCAGGATCTGGTTGGTGATTCTGCTTTTTTTCTGTATGCTGTGCAGTGGGGGTCACATTTCATTCTTTTTCCATGTGAATAACCCGTTATTGCAGTAGTGTGTTGAGTGTTTTGTTTTTTTGGAGTGCATGGGCTGGGAATCAAACACATGGTGCATAAGAATTCTACCACTGAAGTACTCCTATACCTGAGTGGTTTTGCTTTAACAGTTAAGGTTAAGCAGGATAGATAAATAATGCTGCTAAAAGTACTCAAGAAATTTCATGTTAGTATTATGCTTGCTATTTGGGTACTAACTTCAATCCAGTTGGCCATTGCGCTTTAACAAAAACAAAATAGCAAAAGAAATAAAGGTCAAAATGTCTTTTAAGGAATTGCATAATGGACAAACAGCTTTGTTAGCTGGTAGCTACCTGTTGACTATACTTTGGTGATAACTTTGAAAACAATGGCACAGGGAAAGCAGTAACAGTTTCCCTGGACATCTGATACATTGGCTCAGTCATTTTCGAAACTATCCCTAATTTAGTGGCCTATGCTTATTTGTGAGGGCTCTTGAAAGAATATCCCAAAGGATGGTAAGAATAAAACATTATCTTCTTGGTGATTTTACAACACATGCTTTTATTATATGAGTTATGTCACTTTTGAATTTTTGTGCAGTTCTTTTCTATTACTAAATAATAAATTGGGTAGCATCAAATTCATCTGTGCATCTTTAGTGTATATCACCATGCTCTAGGACTTAAAACATATTTTTTTAGATGAATTAAAAATGTAATATATGGCAACTGCTCCATGTAAAGTACCATTTAAAATGGGATTTGACAAGGGATTCTGAGTCCCACTATTGCTTATGCATATGAAGAAAATTAAAAAAAATCAAACAAGGTTAGACCTATAGTCTTACCAAGGGCAATTTCATTCCATGGGCAGAAAAAAATAAGTTATATTTTCCATTCATTGCTCTGGCATAGGAAACCTTATCCTCATAAATTTGAGAAGTACAATATTAAGAGAACTCTCTGCACAAATTGGATAACTCGCTAAAAGATTAATAATTAAAAATATATTTTAATCTATAGATTTTCATATGATTAGTTCTATTTTTTGGGCGAGGGGTGCATGGTCTGGGAATTGAACCCAGGTCTTCCTTATGGAAGGTGAGCATTCTACCATTGTACCACCTGTGCATGCTTGATTAATTCATTTTTAAAGATTTTGAATTGAGTCCTTTAAGTTTTACAGGTAAATAATCATGGTACCTGCAAATAGTAATAATTTTGTCTCTTCCTTTCAAACTTGTAATTTATTTTTCTTAGTTTTGCTCAGACATTCAGAAAAGGGATAAATAATTGGGCTCTCAGATATACCTGTCCTTGGAAATACACCTGTTGTTTAAAAATTAATTATTTTTATTGGGGATGTTGCAGGTTTACAGAGAAATCATACATAAAATACAGAGTTCCATATAGGACCCTATTATTAACACCTTGCATTAGTGTGGTACATTAGTTATAATTCATGAAAGAACATTTTCATAATTAAACTATTTTATTCTTTGTTAGAGAAGTTGTGTGTTTACAGAATGATCATCCATGAATATAGGATTCCCATATCCTACCCTATTATTCACACTTTGCACTGGTGTGGAACATTTGTTAAACTGATGCAAGCACATTTTAATAATTGTACTATTAACTATAGTCCATCATTTACAATTGGGCTCATGGTTTGTGTTGTACAGTCCTATTTTTTTTTAAATTTTATTCTAGTAACATACCATTTCCATCAACCCAAATTGAAATGCTATACAATTTAAATATTAATTCTCCTGCTGTACTCTGAGCCTGATAACTGATAATTTAGTTTCTGACTGTATGAATTGAGTCTTTTTTTATTGTTCAGAATCATTATTCTAATGATTCCATTTCAGTGAGCTCATACAATATTTGTTCTTTGCATCTGGCTTATTTCACTCAATGTGAAGTCTTCAAATTTCATCCATGGTTGTCACATGTATCAGAACTTAATTTCTTTTCATGGCTGAATAATATTCCATTGTATTTATATGCCATATTTCATTTATCCATTCATTTGTTGATAGGCCCTTGGGTTGCTTCCATCTTTGGGCAATTGCAAATAATGCTAACATGAATATTGGTGTGCAAATATCTTTTCTAGTCCCTGTTCTCAATTATTTTGGATATATACCTTGAAGTGGGATTGCTGTATCATATGGTAATTCCAGACTTAACTTTCTGAGGAACTGCCAAATTGTCCTCCACAGTGGCTGCACTATTTTACATTGCCACGAACAATGAATGAGGGTTCCTATTTCTCCACATTCTTCTCTAATTTTTCATTTTGATTTGCATTTCCCTAGCGGCTAATGTTGTTGAGCATCTTTTCATGTGCTCTTTGGCCATTTGAATATCTTCTTTGGGTAGATGTCTAATTACATCTTTTTCCCATTTTTTAAAAATTGACTTGTCTCTTTATTGTTGAGTTGTAGGATTTCTTTATATATTCTGGATATTAAATTCTTATTGGATATGTGGTTTCCAAGTATTTTCTCCCACTGAGTAGGTTGTCTTTTTACTTTTTTGATACAGTCTTTTTATTTTTCATTTTTTGGGTGCATGGTCCAGGAATCAAACCAGGGTCTCTGGCATGGAAGGCGAGTATTCTACTGATACAGTCTTCTGATGCAGAATAGGTTTTAATTTTGATGATGTCCCATTTATCTATTTTTTATTTTGTTTCTTGGATCTCCATTTGCCAAAGAATGGATGTGGATTCTTACCTCACAACATTTACAAAAATCAACTCAGAATGGATCAAAGACCTAACTATAAGAGCCGGAACTATAAGACTCCTAGAAGAAAATGTAGGAAAGCATCTTCAGGACTTTGTGTTAGGGAATTGTTTCTCAGTCTTTATACCCAAAACACTAGCCACAGAGTCAGAATCTAGATTATAGGTTGCCAGGGGATGGGTTTGGGGTGGGGAATAGGGAGTTAAGGCTTAAAATGTACAAAATTTCTATTTGAGATGATTGAAAAGTTTTGGTAATGAATAGTGGTGATGGTAGCACAACATTGTGAAAGTAATTAGCAGCACTGAATCATGTATTCTAATATGGTTAAAAGTGGGAGATTTTTGGGTGCATGCGTGGTTCACTGATAGAATGCTCACCTCCCATGTGGGAGACCCAGATTTGATTCCCAGACCATGTACCACCATCCCTCCCAGAAAAGTGAGAGAGTTTAGAATATGAAATTTTAAAAGAATTCGTGGATTTGCACAACATAAACAGTGAATCCCAAGTTAAACTATGGACTATAGTTAATAGTACAATTATAAAAATGTGCATTCATCAGATGTAGCAAATGTGTCCCACCAATGCAAAATATATTGGATAAAAATAGGGTGCTATATGGGGGTCCTATATTTTATGAATGATGTTATGTAAACCCACAACTTCTGTAACAACAACAACAAAGCAGAACTCATGCCAAAATTGCAATTAAAGTGTAAGATGAGTAGCTAAATAAAATAACAACAGCAGGTGAAAGGAGAAGATTCCAATTTCTTTTTAAACCCTCTTAAATCTAGCAGAAGAAAGAATATTTACTTTTAGGAAAGCTGTACTTGGGTCTTCATCTACTTTCAACAGGAAGGCAAAACTATATTCTCTCATCAGATGTCTTAAAAAAATCTAGATCCATGCATAGAGAGCAGTGAGCAGGGGCATGGAGTGGGGGTCAAGGAAAACCATAACAGTGAAACATGTGAAAGCAAACACATCTCCTAATTAAAATTCAATAAGAATGAAGGATAGCTTGTATCAATATAGAGAATATTGCATAGGAGATAAAATCAGGTATCAGGCATGTTAGATTGTTACTGGTAATGACATATAACAGTTAATAAAACACCTAAGATAAAAAAAATAATTCCTGGTCATCCTCAACAATTCCATGCTAGCAAAGAAAATAGTTTTGGGGAGAGATGAATTTTGAGCAGTTTGAAGAAAGAATAAAGTAGTTTTCTGAAGGAGTAATGTAACTACGTTTTGTATGATTGAGGATCTTGGACGAATGTAGTGATAAGCGGAGAAATGGATGGTCAGGAGTAGGTGTCTATTTTTACAGAGGCAAAAGAAATATCAGTGTGGAGGTGGCAGGCAGAAAATAAATTTGGCTGGACTAATTGTGAGACAAATATTTATGAAATGGAGACCCTTGGGAGGGTATGATGTAGTTCAGAGAGGATCAAAACACTCTCACCATTTTTCCCCTCTATGAAGGTATGTAGAATGATAAGGATTTGTGTTGAATAGAAAGACAGAAATTGTCAGGGGAGGCTACACTATTGTCCAAAGTTTACAATATTACACAACACCCTTTTTGCATCAATGCTCTGGACAAATGCCAGAGAAACAGTCATGAGAAAATCCACTATGGAAGCAGTAAACAACTGGTTTCTGAAGAAGCACATTATGAAGACATTTTATATTCATAGATATTAGAAGTAGCCTCTGTGGTTGACAGAGTACTTTAAACAGTAATGTGAAACCACTTACATCTGCTAATTACTGGCTCATTAAGTTGGTCTTTTTTGACCTGTGCAGTAGCAGGGAATAAAGAGAAATTGGTAATAAGTGTGGCATAATTGCAGGCCTAACTAAGAAGCCAAAGTTCAAGTTCCACCTCTGCCCCTAATTTACCGGTGGCCTTGGTCAAATTATTTCAACTTTTTTTCTCTCAGCATCAATTTCTGTAGAAATGAAACAAGGAATTTTAATACTTAGCTCTTGATATTCCCTTCTAATGTTTTACGTCTTATGATTTATATTCTTCCCAGTGCTGTCTTGTGACAATAATTCTATCATCTTTTCAATCCAAGCTCAATATATGTATTCTTTTATCTCCAGGTAGAACTATATACACACTATACCTGAAATATTATAATGACATCAAATATTTATTACTTGTTATATGCTAATCATTTTACATGCATTCTTTAATGCAGAGGAAATATTGCACAGCTAGGGAGTAAAACCTGGAAGGTTCAAAACTTCCCTCCACCAGGTGCTTCTGAAACTTCAACCTGCACAAGAATTGCCTGTTGATATTGACAAAAAGCAATATTCAGATTCAGTAATCTGAGGAGGAACTTGATATTCTGCATTTCTAACAAGCTCTCAGGAAATGTTAATGCCTCTGGTCACTGGGCTATATTTTTGTGCCTCAATTTCTCTTCTACAAAATAAGAATAATATTAGCATCTACCTTTTAGAGTTTTCTAGGGATTAAGAAAATTTATACTACTAAAGTACTTTAAAGGTGCCTGAATCACAGTAAGCACTTAATAAGTGTTTGCTATTACTATTACCAATCCTCAAATCAGTCCCTGATTTGAGGGACTGCTATTATTATTATCCATTTCCTAGTAAGAAAACTGAAGGTAGAGAAATTAGAAGTTAGGTAATTTATTCAAGGTCACATAACTAGCAAGTATAATGCAAGGCTTCGACTTTAAGTAGTAGTAGCATTTGATTATTTCTGCAGGAAGCATCTCTGTGCACTCATTTGTCATTTTTTTAGATAAATTAATCCAAGAACCCAAATTCTTAACATTGTGTCTGCCCAGCGAAGGATTCACCATATGTTTTACTTAATAACATTCTCCAGTCTCTATTTATTGTCAAGAATTTCTTCCTAAATATTAAAAATTATGCTTCATCTAACACTTTCAGTTATGTCTTCAGTGGACACAGAGATTATCTACAACTTCCATTTTCTTATATTGAAAGTTTCTTCTCCTCTGCAACTAATTTGTTTCTTTACCCTCAAGCAGTATAATTCATCCATCTTTTCATTTGCATTAGTTTTGTCATGCTTTGCATAAAGAACTAAGAAATGACTATGTTCATAATCTAGGTGAAAGGGTTTTAAAAATGATATTGTACACTTGTAGTTAGGAATGCATGTGTTACGAAATGGATAAGCTTTTATTTTTTTTTTTTGCCTTTGTGACTATTTGACATTTCTGTGTGAGGCCTTGTTAAGATTAATTATCTAATGACTGACTTGTCAATTTGAGGATGGAATTTACAACTTGAGGTCAGACTAAATTTTAGTAACATGCATGATTCATACACTTATCTACTGGTAAATTCTCTCTGAATTCAAAAGAGCTTGAAAGGGGTATGTATGACAGTCTGTAAACCTAAGATACCAATGGTTACATGAGTCGACTAGGCTCGGTACTTTTGTTCCTTTATTGAAAATGCCATTACCTGATTCATTTTTATAGGCATTAATATTCTTTTTGTGCCAAAAGAAAAGTGAATTTATTTTTCCCATTCCTAAAAACATTATTTACATTTTAAATTAAATTTGATTTTGAGTAGCAAAGAGAAAATTGGGTTAAAATATTAAGTTGAAGAAAATACTATATTTATTCTACTTTGAGAGGTTGTTCACAGCCATAATTTGATATGACTCATTATCTTTCATCTGTGGTACAATTGGAAAGTGAGTTTAATGTGTTCTGTTCTCCAGGTTTTCACCTGAGCTGTTACAAAGCCAATGATTGGCAATAAATATATTAAAGAAGTCTCAGGGATTTATTATATTTGGAGAGCAAGGATACAAAAATTCAATGTGTCAAGACTTATTTAACAGAAGAGAAATTAGATCTCCCAAAATAGCACTGAGCAGTCTGTGCCAGTAATTTAAGGGGAAGTGATCAAATTTGAGAAGTAAGACTCTTGCTATAAGTCCTAGCATCTTTCTTTATTATAAGTTTCATTTCCTTATAAATTATTTAAAAGACATGCAAAGAATAAATGTCGTTAGTTGTATCTTTGACTGTAAGTAGTAGTTTTTCATTATTTCTGCTTGTTTATTCATCCAATCACTTATTTAATACATGCTTGCTGAGATCCTACTGTGAACCAGCGTTACTGATGGATTGAATGTGGGGAGTCTGAGAAGGTGAAAAATAAAAGATTTGGGTTTTTGGCTGGAGAAATGGGGTATGAAATGATAGTGCCATTTACTAAAAAGCTAGTGAAGGAGTTTTTGGGAGTTGAGGAATATGAATCAAGAGTTGAGTTTTGGGGATACTAAGAGGTACCCAATAGGCTGTTAGATATGAAAATCTTCTTGTTTGTGGGAGTGATCAGGGTTGGTGATTTGGGAGTTATCATTATACAAATGGAATATTAAACTACTGGATTAGATTAGAACACCTGGGGAGTAAGCATAGATATATGTAAAAAAAGATTGTCTAGAACTGAGCTCTAGCCACTGGACAAGGTTGATTAAGAAGAGGAGGATCTTGTAAAGTAGGTTAAAAGGTAGCAGCCTGTGAAACAGTAAGAAAAAAAAGTGTGGTGTCCTGGAAGCTAAGAGAATCAGTTCTTTCAAGAAGGACATGATGAACTGTCCCCAGTGCTACTGAGAGTCAGAGTAGATGGTGACCAAGCATTAAAGAGTGGACTTGGCAACGTGCAGGACAGTGACTTTGACAAGACTGAGCTTATTGTAATGCTAAGTTAACAGTCTGTTTAGAATGAATGAGAACATGAAGGCAACTGTCACAAGCATCTGTTTTGAGGAGTGTTCTATAAAAGGAGAACAGAGAGATGGGACAGGTGCTAAAGGGAGATGTGAGGTCAAGAAGGGTGTTTTTAAAATAAGAGAGATTGCACAATGGCTATATGCTAATGAGAAAAGTTGTTTTGCAAATAAGAGAAAGGATAATTGTATGGGCAAAGACTTTGAGTAGGTATGAATAGATGGAATAACAGTGAGTAATAAAAATAATAATAAGAGGGGTTGGCCCTAGATAGGAGAACTTCAATCCATAGTCACAGGAGGGAAGATAGAGGGTAAGTGTGCAGATACAGGAAGGCGGATACACTTTATGTAGTAAGGACCTAGGCATTCTCTTCCAATTGCTTCAATTTTACTAGGAAAATGTGAAGCAAGTCTTTCAGCTGAGAGTAAGGAGAAGGCTAGCGTGGAGGTTTGGAGAAAGAAAATAAGATATGAAAGAGGTGTGTGAAGAATGAGGAAGTTGAAAAAAATGTAGAAGTCTGTTGGGCAGCATTGGCCTTCTTGATATTTGAGATCATATTTAACACACCAGTTGAGTGTTTTTCTCCACCCACATTCAGCTGTTCAAAGAAAGCAAGCTGGCTGAGAATGTGTTCAAAGAAGTGATTAAAATATGGATTTGGGAGTATAAAGTTTGTTAAGAAGCAAAGGAAGAACAAGAGAAGATTGATGAAAAGTGAAAAGGTGGTAGGGTTAATGGGTTGTGTGTCCAATAGGATCAAAAGATTTTCGGGGTACATATGGGAGAGATAGTGAATGAGCTTTAAAAATAGGAGATGGGGGTTAGCTAATAGTATGTTTGAAATAGAGATTATGGATTGGGTGCAGTTATGAGTAATGATTAATGAATGTATAATCAGTGAAGCAGGTACTTGAGGTAGAGTCAAGTGTAAGATCAAAGATAATGAGGAGGACAAGAAACTGAGATGCCATCATATTAAATGGATCATTTATCTGAATATTTCAATTACCAAGAAATCACAGGACAAGTGATGGAGAGAGAGACGCTAATTTAGGAGTTTAGCTCTTCAAAGAATGAAAAGGTATGACTAGGAGAATGGTAGATAATTATTATAGGAAGATCTGGCAGCTAGTAAGTGTACTTTTGTAATCATACATTTAAAGGGAGATTAGAAAGCATGATTGCATATTTTTCTCTGGTAAATTCAACTTCTCAGGCACATATTTGATAGGCAGTTTGTTGGGTTTCACCAGGATTAGAGCTTTGTCATATAAGTCTGCTGGAATGAAAATGGAGAAAGTGTGAAGGGTGTTTCCAAAAGAATCATTCTAATTAAGGACTAATGGAATCCAAATTAGGTAAAAGTAGAAGTGAAGATGTGAAAAGATTGATTGAGAGGAAAAATAGAGTGACAATGGATTGGAGATCTCAATAACCAGGTGCAAAGAATTGCTGAATAGTACGTATAGGTAAATGAACTGAAAGGCTAGACTGTGGTGTTCAGAGAGGGGGATGCTTGAGCCTGAGATTTTGAAGGTGGTAAAGTCAGTGATGACGACAAGATAAGGCTGGTGACTGGATTGTAAGAGAAGAAACAATCTTTGGACATGAGGAGCTTGAATGACTGAGAGGTCAGACTATTGATGTCGTTAAACATTTTGACAGGTGGAAAGAAAGAAATGGAGACAGGTGAGAAAGGCATAAATGCAAGATCGGAGTAACCAGGATTTGTAGACAACAATTAAGGAGAGTCAGATGGTTTGAACTTTGAAAGGTCCAGGCATTGGGCTCTTTATTTATCATTATGATCTTTATGAATTTGCCAAGTAGAAGTTTGATTTGCGTGCACGTCTATTTCCCCCCCATTTGAAACCCTCTTTTCCTTCTACTTTTCAGGGATTCCTTACTTGATTTTTTTTTTTTTGTATGCTGTATGGCAGGGGTACATTTCATTCATTTTCCATGTGAGTATCCCGTAATTGCAGCACCATTTGTTGAATTTTTGTTTGTTTTTTGTTTGCTTGCTTGTTTGTTTGTTTTGGGAAGTGCATTCTTGCTTGATGCTTTGTACTTCTTGGTTCTTCATTCTCTTTATAAGCTTTTTTCAGTGAGTCTTTAGAAAAATATCTTTATTAAACTAATTGATGTTAAAAAAAAGAGAGAGGACAACAGGTAAAATTCATTACCTGTTAGCTATGGTGGTAGATGATTTCACATTGTTATCTTTTAATTTCAATTACTCCTTCTAATGAGGGAAGAGTATCCTCATTTATAGATGAGGAAACTGAGGCTCAAGGATATGTATCTGGTTACAGGGATACATTCTTGATTCCAACTCAATTGGATGGACTTTTAAGTCCCTTTGTCCCAATATATCATATACTCCCTAGTGTGACATGTGCATTCCTTCAAGTGCATTTACATTGAAAATTCTTCCTAGTTTAGTAAAGATAGCTCCCTTAGCTGGAGGGGGAAGACATGGCCTTGTTTATGGCTTTATCATTTTGAAGCCCTCTGATTCCTATCCTCATCTGTGAAATACACCCAGCAATATCACCCCCAAGGTTGTGATGATCAATAAATGAGACGAGAAAGAACTGAGAGCTGTGCCTGTCATACTGCATGCTTTAGTAATGATTATTTCCTTTTATTTGCCATTAGTTTTTTGGAACAGGAATATTTGTTAAATTGGAGGGAAAATTTCCCAACAATTCGTAATGATAGACCAGGGGACAGGAGAGGTAATGGAAAATTGTTTTCAGTATTTCTCAACCCATTTTGGGGAGCTCAAATCCAAAAGCTCAGCTATATAACTTGGCATTAGTTTGTGAGTTGAAATACATTATTATCATGCCCCAATTAGAAAAAAAATTCTATAAAAAAGGGTTCACTGATTCTGACCCCTCACAAATTAAGAGATTCTCTCCTTTACTATAAAATTAATCAAGACTTTAATATATTCAGCTCTTCAAGTGTGACTGAGCTATTAATAAAGGTAATTATAAACATGCAATAATTTCATCTCAACTGGACGCGCCAAAGGTATTCCACTGGAATGTGTTCTTGAGTATGGAACAGAAAACGGGAGGATGAGATTCTTAGTAAATCTCAATCCCATGAAATTGGGCCATTCCCTCATTTCATGCCTGAGCTTTTTCTCCCATGTAACATATATTTGAGATTATTCCTAGGACAGTGATCCCAAACTTTAGTGTCCTTAAAAATCTCACGGGAACCCTATTAAAAGGCCCTTCTCTTAGAGATTCTAAGTCACTAGGTGTCAGGTGAGGCCCCATCTTCATGTTTCTACATATGGTGATTTTGGTTCAGAGAATTGGCAAACACTGGAAATACTAACCAGTTGGCATAAGCTTATTATTTGAAAAATGCTATCCTTTTAAGTCAGCAACCAATTGTTTTCAATTGTCCTTTGTTCTTGATTTACCGTACTTCGCACCAGGTGATGCACATGGGGCTTATAATATCTTACTTGGGTGAAATAATTTTCCCTGTAAAAAAATGAGCACTTTAAGAAAACAATAAGCATAAGTTATTTCTTGGCAAAAGATACTGGCTGCATTTTGTTTCCTTCCTATTTCCCTCAGCTTCTTGAATCAGGGGTATCTATTTTCTTCCTAATAAAATGATCAGGAAAGGAAGTTAAGAGCATTACTCCTATGGCTGTATTTTCCACAAAATTAAATTTTGCTGATCCAACTTCTTCCCTTTAATTTCAGATTTCTTAGGGGCATGGAATCACAAATCAGATTTATAAGGCTAGAAAATTCATCAAGCACCATCTAGTATGTTCCTTGCCTCTGGCAGGATGGCATCTAAGTCCATCTGTTGTAATTGTACTTCCAAGGGTGCCAGCGGTATATGCCTACACTGTGGGGGACCCTAAACTCACCTCTGCATCCTAAAGTATAAAGGTCATTTCTCTCTGCATTGGTCATTTATTTTTAGAGGATCTTAAGGCAAGAATAAGTTCTCCAAATGAACTCTATAGACTTTGAGCTGCTTGACAAACATGCTTCTCATGAACAATGAAAGAATTATGGGAGGAGAAACCATTAGTGCCTGTTCTTTAAGGTGAAACCAAAATGTAGATTAGATGCTGTACCAGAATGTTCTCTTTACTTCGGAAGTGCTATTGCACTGCCTCAGGGGATCCCACACCCCACCCACCTCCACAAAACCAAACCAGTAAGAATAATAAGGGATTCAGACATCATGGGTTAATGATATTCAGGTGTACTCTTGATTTTCACACTAGCAAAGAGTTCTTTGAATTGTCTTGCTTCATCTAAATTTTTCCATGATGCCTTCTAATGAGATGTTAGTATGAACGATGGGTAAAGCAGTCCAAGAATGGGGACAAAGGTCAACAGCCTGGCTGTTACTGTAACTTAAATGAACAACTTCTGCAAAATTGAAATAGAACAGTTTTATGTTAGGAGTAATTGCCATTCACTCTCCCCCAGCCAGTTCTTTGGGATCCCTAATGGGGTGCTCTGTATACAGTACATATTAAGTAGGTATTTATAACCTATTCAACTCAATTCAGTGAATCAGTGAGATAAATTGGATTCTTCCAGGTTTGAGATCCAGAATAATGGGATTTTGGTTTGTTTATAAGGAATGGCTAGATTTTAGACTAGAGATTATGTAAGATCCATGGCTGTCTAGGGAAGTGGGATGAAACCTTGGGCTTTTTCTGAGTGCTGTTGAGTGGCTTGTAGCATCTCACACAAATGACCTCTATTATGGTGGGAAACTTCCTGAACTGGGCCCAATCTTTTTTGATACAGGGACAAATGGGTCCTGGGATTTCTGATTAATGTGGGAATTTGATGTAGTACTTGGTGGGTGGGTTTGTGGCAACCTAATGCCAGGAATTTGCCTGAATGGAACAAATTGAAAACACCATGTCATAGTAGTCTTGTCCATTGTAGGCTATTAGACTTAGAATGTTGCCAAATTGCCGTTCAAAAGGGGTCAGCCAGACTTGTGCTCTGCACATCAACCCTGGACTAATGGCCCCAAGTACTCGGAGAAAATGTTGCACTCGCAGAGAGTGAAATCACCCCAAACGCTTTTTTAATGTCCTGTTTGTGTCTTAAGATAAATGTTTATTATTTTGGTGAAAATAATTTTCCTTGAGTGTCATATTCTAACTTCTGGGAAGAAAATATAGAAACAAGAGGGCATTTATCATTCTAGGGTTCATTGGTTGTTACTATTTATTTATTTGTGAAAGGAAAGCAACTCTCACATCAGGAAGAGCTAAGTCTATAGACCCATGGGGGAGAAATCTCAAGGTGACAAGTACTTGGGACTGAATAATTGGCATATAACTTTTCAGAAAATCATTCTGCCCTAATGTTGAGGTTCTGCTCCTTTCTTGCTTTATCTTATGACCTCCCTTTTGCCAGGCTGTGAGACCATGGGAAAATCACCCCAGTTTTGAGCCTCAGTTTCACCATTGGTAAAACGAGATTTGGAGATGTGACCCTCAATGTGCTTTTTATCTTTAATGGTTTCAATTGTTTTCTTTTAAATTTTGAGGCTTTTAAAAAAACATATTCCATTAATAAAATGAAAATCCACAAAACTTAACCAGAAATCCAACTCAACCAGAAATCCTAAAATCTGTCTTCATCCCTTGCATGTGTGTGGGTGGTTGAGGGGAATGGTGGGTCTTGTAATGGCACATCTTGTGTAGCAGGGATGATAAGGGTAGTGGTGTCTGCCAGGAGGTCAAGTTCTCACTAAGATGAAGCCTCTGGAATGGATCGCCTAGGACAGATGAATTTCGTCTTTGGCTGGGTGGAGAGAGAACAGAAGTTACATCACATTGTGTTTCATCACTAGAATCCCCATCTCCTTCCAACCCCACCCTCTCCCTTCCTCCACTCTTTTTACTTCTGTGTGGGAGTTTTTATAGCTGTGGTTGCCTTTTCTTCTTCCTGTAATTCATCTTTCCCCACATATTTCCCCCTTTCTGTTTGGCTCATGTTCTTTAGACCAAAAACATATTCTCATTGTTATTTTACTTTCAAAAATTTCTTTATTTGATTTTTATCTTTTTTTTAAAACTTGGTCTTAATTCTTAATGAATAGGGCCTTGTTCTTTCTAAAGTAAATAAAGATAAACATTAAATTGAATTCCATGTATGTGATCCCTGATTTATATTTTTCCTACATGTAAAAGGTGGGCAAAACCAAAACCAACCAAACAAAGCAACAAAACCAAAAAACACGTGTTCTAGTTAGTAAAAACTGCTGGAATGCGATATACTAAAATGGAACAGCTTTTAAAAAGGGAATTTATTAAGCTGCAAGTTGACAGTTTTAAGGCCATGCAAATGTCCAAATGAAAGCATCCAGAAAAAGATACATTAACTCTAAAGAAAGGGCCATTGAAGTTCAGGTTTTTTCTCTCAGTTAGGAAGGCACATGGCAATGTCTGCTTGCTTTCTCTCCTCATTTTATAAGGGTTCCCTGGGGGTGTTTTCCTTCTGCTTCAAAGGTTTCTGGCTGTATGGGCTCTGTTGGCTCTGGTGGCTTTGTTGGTTCTGGTGGCTCTCCAGCTTTTCCCAAAATTGTTCCTTCTTAAAGAACTGCAGTAAGCAACCCCACTTTGAATGGGTGGAGACACATGTCCATGGAAACCAAAAGTTACCACCCACAATTGTATGGATCATATCTCCATGGAAACAATAAAAAAGATTCCACCCAACAATACTGAATGGGGATTAAAGGACATGGCTTTTGCTGGGGTACATAGTAGCCTCAAACTGGTACATTCCTTGCATTGGACCCCAAAAAGACATGTTCTTTGCAAATGCAAAATACATCCATTCCATAACAATATCAGAAAGCCTTAAACCATTTCAGTAACTATACAAATACAATACAAAATCAAAAGCAGTATAAAATCTCATTAAAGTCCTCCATAGGCATGGTCTGTCTTAAGGCAAAATTATTCTCTGGCTCTGGACCTGTAAAACTCAGAACAAGTTGTCTGCTGCCAGTTATAGGATACATATTTCCATCTCCATAGGGAGAAATTAGAAGGAACACAGGGGTCACCAGCTCAAATAGTTTTGGAAACCTATAAGGCAAACACCATTAAATGTCAAAGTCTGAAAATCATTTATTCTCGGGGTTTTAGAATGTAGCAGCCCCATCTTTTCTAAGGATCCACCTCTCACCAAATGCAATCTTAGGGGACACTAGGGAGACTATCTCTTTCTTGGCTTCATCCTCTCCAAGCTTCAGGGCCACATCTGGGCTCTCTCTCATCTCTGGGGCACATGCTTAACCCCTCTGGAACAATGGGGTGGCAGCCAGGCTCTCCCCAATCCACAAGGAATGTGTTCCATACTCTTGAAGGCCTGAGGGGACACAACTTTCCTGAGCAATGAAGTAGAAGGCACACCCTCTGCTTTTGGGGCAAACTCCTTCTCTCCAAGTGCTTGGGTAGGTCCCCTCTCTTGGCCTGAGGTTTCTTGACTTTAGACCTTAGCTTCCATTGTTCTGTCTCTGAAGTTATTTTTCCTTCAATTTGTCCCTTTTCTCTCCCTTTTAGTCCAGACTGGCAATGGTTCTGTTTATACAGATCCCACACCACTCTTGCTGGTTTTCTATGCAACACACTGGAATCAGACAAAAAGACTTTCCACCAATCCTTCTTGGATAATTCCATCTCCAATCCTGGCTTTTTCTGAAATGGTTGATTGGTTCCATGTTTGGTTAAATCCCTATGTAGGTCACTATTCTCTGGGGTCTCCCTTTCTGCAAGCCCAGAATTTTCCCGACTAATAATTTCTGGTTTCATTGTACCCAAGATTTCAGTTCTCAGCTTATCTCTTTACTGTTGCATTTCTCTATAAGCTGCAAGAAGAAACCAGGCTGCACTTTCCACATTTAATTTGGAACTATCTTCTGCTAAATATCCAAGTTCATGGCTTTTAAAATCTGCCTTCCATCTAAAACCAATGGTCAATTTTCCATTTTCTTTGCCACTTTAAAACAAGGGTTATATTCCTTCCAGTTTGCAATAACAGGGGTATCATTTCTGTCTAAGGCCTCATCAGAGGTATCTCTAGAGTCTACATTTCTATCAACAGTCTCTTCAAAGCATTCTAGGCTTTCTCTATTAAGCTCCCCACAACTCTGCCAAAAATTTTCCCTTATCCATTTAAAGAGCCAATCCAACATGTTTGGTATTTGTAAACTACAGCAGCACCCCACTCCTGGTACCAAAATATGTTCTAGCTGTGAAAGTTTCTAGAATGCGAGATACCAGAAATGGAACAGATTTTAAAATGGAAATTTCTGAAGTTGCAAGTTTACAGTTCTAAGGCCATGAAAATGTCCAAATTAAGGCATCCAGAAAAAGAGACCTTAACTCCTAAGAAAGAGATGATGAAGTTCAGGGTTTCTCTTTCAGTTGGGAGGGCACATGACAATGTCTGCTTGCTTTCTCTCCTCATTTCATAAAGTTTCCCTGAGGGCATTTTCCTTCTGCTCCAAAGGTCACTGGCTGTGTGGGTTCTGTAGCTCTGTCAGTTCTGCTGGCTGTCCAGCTTTTTCCATAATGGTTCCTTCTTAAAGCACTCCAGCGAAGAACCCCACCTTGAATGGGTGGAGACATATCTCCATGGAAACCATCTAATGAAAAGTTACCACCCAATTGGATGGGTCATATCTGCATGGAAACAATAAAAAAGATTCCACCCAGCAATATTGAATGAGGATTAAAGGATACGGATTTTCTGGGGGTACATAATACCTTCAAAGTGACATAGCAAGCAAACAGAAATCTCCACCTAAATAAAATAAGATATGAGTGACTGATGAGGTTTTGGCAAAGTATCCAGGACTGGGGTAATGCAAATTATTTTATACTCTTTTGGAGATTAGTAACACCCTGAATTAGAAAGATTTCCTTTGTTTTCTCCAGGACTGTGAGTCTGGGTTTGGGCTCTTAGAACAAGAAGCTAAAGCTTAGTTGAACATTTGAGGAACCAGAAGCTGGGGATTTTGGGAAGAGCTATTCATGCAGGCAGGCATCCAGCCTCCCTCATTGCTCAAGCAACTCCTTGCTTGGCTTCTTTTTTTTTCTTTACTTGTGAAAAATAACATATGTACAAAAAAAACACAATAAATTTCAAAGCACACCACAACAATTAGTTTGTTGTCTAACTCTGGAGTTAGACTCCAGAGTTTGGTATGTTTTACAGTTCCACAATTTCAGGTTTTCCTATCTAGCTGCTCCATGACACTGTAGAATAAAAGAAATATTAATATAATGATTCAGAAATCATACTCATTTGTTAAATATTATCTTCTCTGTTATAACTCCACCTTCACCTTCAACCTTTCACCCACTCTTTAGGACTATTTTTTCATGTTGGAAAGGGTTGTTGATAATATAGGATAGGGGGATGGAATTAGTTGATGTTCTGGGGAGGCTGGCCCTTTGTGTTTAGGACTTATCTAACCTAGGAACCCATCTGAAGGCTGTAGGATTCTGGAAACTCACTTTGCATTTTCAGTTATTACTTTCAACCCAACAGCTTTTGCGGGTACTGATTTCCAAGATTCATTCCTGCCATAACACTGAAATTTCCTCTTGCAAGATAAAAGGGTTGCAGGAAAACTCAATATACCCAATAAACCTGATAATGTTTTTAGCACACAAAGGAGCTCTTATGAAACTAAAATTTGGTGATTTAGGTGAAAATAAATGAAAAGCATATGGAATGAGTCTTTTTTAAAAATACTCAAATGATTTTAAATGCTAAAGATTAAGAATCAGAACACTACAAATTTTAATATTCTATTTAAGTAAATGTTAGATTACAATTTGGAGCAAATCTATGACATCACAAATTTAAAAATTAAAATATTTAACATAGATTGAATTTTTCCACACCTCCCTTTAATTGTCTTCTCTGAAATCCTCTGCAAGATCTGGAATACTTATCCCATGTTAATACTTTAACATCCCTTAGCATATTCCTGAAGTCCTTTATAAAGTGATTTTACTCACTTCCTTCTATTCCACAGGAATTTCTCAATTAGAAAAATGTATAAATTTTTTAAGGGACATTTCATTATAGCTGAAAGATTAACTTTTTCTCTTCCAGAATTTCAATATGAAACTATGAGTAGCTTGACTGCTTTCAGATCGAGTACTTTCCCACTTGAGCAACTTCAAAATCTCTTAGTGTGACATTTAAAAAAGTTCTCCTTCCTTCTCATCCCTGTATCTCTAACATACAACAATGAAACTACAAAGCTAAATTTTAGTTTCAGACAGAGAGAGCCATGATTTTCTTTCTTTTTCCCTTCGATTTATAAGTGGTGTTTTAAGCAAGAAGGGAAGAGGATAATATAAAAATTTACATAAAATGGTCTAGAGGGTCCTTTATGTGACTAATGCCCAGGAAAGTTCATTGAGTTTGAAAATTACCTTTTTAATTTTTTTTTTCTGGTGGGGAAGACTTCTGCCCTTATCTACTTCTTCTTTTCAGACATCTAAATTAAGAACTACTCCCATTTGATGTCTGTCTATTCCAACCACCATCGTTAGCTAATTTTCATCTTTGCTAGAGTTTAAGCAAACAACTTGGGGAATTCCATATGATGCAAGATCATAGTTTCTTAGAATTTAAAATCTGGGCCAGACATTTTTAGAGAATTAGTTCATGGCTCTCATTTTATTGATCAGACACTGAACCCAAAGTGGGTCTTGGGTTCAGCCCTTTACCAAAGTTCATGCGAGTTCATAGCCATTGGAGCAAGAACTAAGATTTCCGAATTTCTCGTCCCTTATTCTCTGCCCTATGCCTTTGGCGGTTGTGTGAATACATTTTTCCTTTTTAAAAACATCCTCAATGAATAAGTTAAGTTAATTTTATATTTTAACTTATCACACAATAAAATTGCCTTTTTTCTTTTGGTGTACACTCTTATGTATTTTAATTCATGTAACTACCTCCAAATTCAGAAGAGTTTCATCACCTAGGAAAACTTTCTCATATTATTCCTTTACTTTCCTGCACCTCTATCCTCTGGCTATCATTGATCTTTCACATCAGTATAGGCTTTATTTATTTATTTATCTTAAGAATGTCATTTATATTCATTAATACAGTACATAATATTTGACACTGGCTTCTTTTACTCAAAACGATGCCTTTGAGATTCACCCAAGTTGCTGAGTATATCAGGAGTTCCTTTTTTTATTGCTAATGGTATTCCATTGTATGGTATACCACAGTTTATCCATTAATCCCATTAAAAGACAATTGGATTGCTTCCAGTTTTTGGCAATTACAAGTAAAGCTGCTATGAACATTTGTATACAGGTTTTTGAATGAAGGTGCGTGTTTATTTCTCAGGAGTGAGACTGAATGAGATTGCTGGGTCATATGCTAAGTATATGTTTAACTTTATAAGAAACTTGCAAAATGTTTTTCAGAGAGCGTTACCATTTTTCATTTGCGCCAGCAAGTTTCTTTCTATCAGTTTTGTGGATGATTGAAAGTTCTTTGGAACTACTAGAAAATATTTTTGTCTTTCAACTCCACAAAGATGTTGGGATCATATTCATCTTTTTGTTTCAAAGAATTGATAATTGACATGTTTTCCTGAGCATTAAGCTGATAAAAAAATTTACATCAGTGATAGGGTGTCCAACCTTCCTAGTTTGCCTCAAACTGTCTTAGTTTTAGCACTGAAAGTCTGCATTCAGGACAACCTTTCCTATTCTCACCCTCATATTGCTTTCTGGAGTGGTAGAGATAGTAGCCAAAATGTTAATATATATATAGGTTCCACCATAGCTGAGTGGTTTAGATACACTACTCTGGAACAAACCTCTTTCAGCTTAAAACTAAATTCTACCATTTTTAAGCTGTGTGTCCTTAAGCAATTACTTAACCTTTTATGCCTCAGTTTCTTCATTGGTAAAATATGTACATCAGTAGTACATACCCCATAGGATATTTGTGAGGTTTAGAGGGGATAATGCATGTAAAATGCAGGGAAATTATTAGTTATCATTAGCTGCTTTTATAATGAAATGAAGGTGAAGGTTGTAGGGAAACTAGTCATAGTATACCAGCAGATGCCTTCTCTGTCACTTGAAAGCTTTCTCAGCTTAGGTGGGAACATAAGATCTTAATCTGTCCTATGTCTGATTTCTTGGTGATAAAGGAGAGATTAGTTACAGAAGCTAAATTCAGTGTTTACCTATAAGATAACTTCAAGTATTCATAGCCAGAGTCCATCTTTTCTGTAGCATACTTCTATTTGTCTCCCGCTAGGAGAAATACGTGCACATGTTATTTTGTTAAATATTGTTAAATATTGTAAAAAAAGTTAAAATTGCAAAGCTGTCCTTCTGCAGCATGCTTCTCTTTGTTTATAGATATGGGAAAGTCTTTTCTGAGTCCTAGTTACATGATAACTCAGATGTTAAGACAATTTCTATATGTTGAAGCTCAACAACCTTTGCTGCATTAAGAATGATAGCATGGGAGAGTTGAAAGTTTTAATATACTTCCTTCATCAATATGAGTGACTGACACTATTGGTGGAGAAGAAAACAAGTAAATGATAGCACGATTATTTACACATTGAATTTAAAATGTTACTCTAATTGTGAGTCTTCGAAATGAATGCAGCAGATTATATGTGTGGCCATCCAATTGAGTCAGTTTTGGGTATACGTCATAGAAAGTTACAAATATTATTTCATGCTGAATTTAAATAAAATAAATTGAAATCCAATATTTCTAAGTAAAAATGAGAAACCATCCAGTCTCATCAGTGAGATCTTGATGGTAAATGCTTCTTTAGTCCATTCTTCAGGAGCAAGATAGAAAATGAGTAGTATATGTAAGAAATTTTCAAAATAGAAGTAGAACCAACAAGGTCAAGAGAGGCTGAAATGGAAATTGGGTTGGTCAAAAGATACGTGGTATGGTGTCAAAAGATAAAGAAAATATTCCTTCAACTTTGGCCTTGATTTCTGTGCATTTGTTAGGAATGCTTTTATCAGCAAGAAAAAGAAAAAAACCTTGAAGTTATGGAGGCTTAATCAAATAAGCATTGACTCTGCCTTCAAAGCAGGTAGTCTGGAGGTAGTAGGATGCTAGTGTATATTCAGGAGCTCAGTGGAATCAGAATGTCATCTCTGATTCCTTTTCACATATTTTTTTGTCCCCTCATAATCATACAACAGATGATATGGCTCTAAACATCCTCTCCTTGTTCACAGGGATACAAATGGCATAGCTTTGACTGTCCCTTATATAAGGAAAGCAAAACTTTCCTAGAATCCTCCTCAGCAGATCCCCCTTTTATCTTACCAGATAGAACAGTATTAAATGGCCACTTCTAGCAGGAAGAGAAGCTGGGAAAGTGGGCAAAGGTGTGCTCTGGCTAAGGCCAGTCATTACCCATTACCAACACTAGAACAGGGGAGTAGTAATTGCGTAGGCAAGCAACAGAGTCTGCTCCATATGTTATCATTCTTTTTTCCTTTTAAAAATAGTTTAGTGACTATACTGAATGGCCTCTTAAATGGAGGTAATATCATTGCAGACAATCTATGAAATTTGGTTTATTAGTCTTTGCTTTATGAATTACAGTATTAAATGTTTTGTTTTCCCAACAGTTGGGGATTTGACACCACTCAAAGTCACATATCATGTTCTTCAGAGGCTGTGATAGCTTCAGTTGCATGGGCTCTGGGGTTCTTGGATTGGGTTGAGGAAAGGACACTTCTACCCTTTCTCCCAAGGGAGATGGGACTAAGGGACCTGTGGAACCATGCTGAACCCCCTCACTTGTCACTCTGAGCAAGCACAGCTGGTGTCCAAAGCCCAACAAAGGGATTTTGTAGCACAGAACAGATACCTCATATCAGGGCCCCAAGAGAATAGACTTAGGTGTCTGTAGCATATACGAAACTTTGTTTCTGCTTCTTTCTTCTCCATATTAGATAGTTTTCTCACTGCCCATGTAGCACTCTTGTGGCCCAGAGTTCATGTGACCTCCTACAAGAGTTTTCCAATTTAAGTTTCCTGGTGACCACCATAAACCGGTTTTCATGACTGAGCCTATAATCAAAAGGCCCACTATATGTTAAGAAGAAACATCTGAACTATTTGATTAAATTGATTACAACTGAGCTGCAAAGGACTGACAGATTTAACCTCTCTAACCCTTGGGCCCTTTTGTTGGTTCCCTAACATCCTTTTCATCCCTTCCACCCTTACATGGAGTGTTTGGAAACATGTAATAGAATTTAGTGTTGGAGGTGAACTAAGAAAACACGTAGTCTAAATCCTTCATTTTACAGATGAGAAAATCAAGGCCCAGCTTTGTTTATTTACATGCTACCTAGGGCACATAATTTAGTGACAGGAGAGATTAGGATTCAGGTCTTTTAAACCTTGCTTTAAAAGTGGTTTAAAGGTGACCTGAATTTTCTGAGAGTTCTGAATCACTGTCCGTGTGACCACACAACTGATTAGACCCAAACAAATCTTGCTATAACTAAGGTAGGTAAAAATAGTGATGTGGTTTGACCACTTCTTCATTTCCCTAGAGGTCAGATCACTATTGCTGTCCTCCTTTTGACAGCGATGCTGTGTTTTTTTAATTAACTATTTTATTATACCTTAGTTTTAAAACAGTTATGACTTGGGGCTACTTAAGAGAAAACTATAATGAAAGCTCTTATCAATAAAGTCAAAATGAGTCCAGGAAAGTGTGAGAATTGATAGATGCAGAGAGTCCCCTGGAACTTTGGAGGTTCCAGGGCAGAAATGAGGGATGTGAGGAATATCATGAACTTGGTGATGACATGTTAAAGTCCCAGATCAGAAGCCAGGAGATCTGTATTTACTTTGAGCAGTAACTTTACCTTTCTGAGCTTTGGTTAATTTTTCTGTTTCATAAGAAGATTGGATTAGGTGATTTCAGCTGTCACTAATGTTTTTGATGACTAGGAGTTGCCTTATCTAGGAAAGTAGACTACTTTTGAAGTGACCTTCTGATACCTGCAGCTGTGGCACAGATGATGTCACTGACTAAGTTTTAGGTAAACTGATTATTCTTTCCATCATCTGAGAAGCTGCACTATGATTTTTGAAACTTCCTGTAGGTATCAGCAGAATGTAGCAATCTTGGGCCATGGGGATGGGGAGAGGCCCTTCTAGTTGTGTACAGGTTTTTGAGTGAATGTAAGTTTTATGGTCTTATGGTAAATATATATTTAACTTTATAAGAAACTTTCAAAATGCTTTCCACAGGGCTATATTATTTAGCTGTTCTATGAGCAATATATGAGAGTACCAATAAATTTTGTTTTATCAATCTTGCCATTATTGAAAATTATTGGAGACTGTTAGAAAATAATTTTTCTATTAAACATCTCTACAAAGATTTTGGGATCAAATCTGTGTTTTGAGTTCAAAGACCTGATATTTGATGTTGGGGGCTACCACAGATAAATTGGAATTTGCGTGTGTGTGTGTGTGTGTCTGTGTCTGTGTTTGTGTGTGATTGCATGTTTTATTGAATTCTATCTATATTAGCTCTAGCAGCTCAAAAATAAGCATCTTAGAACAATTGGAAAATAATAGTGTCCTAGGTTTGGGCTCAATAAAGGGAAGGTAACTCACAATGAGCATGAATTTCCAAGTTTCTTCATCAGCTGACTATCAGAGTGTCATCAGAAATGTCATTGACCACTTAGTTGGTATTTGGTGATAGCACAGATAGGATAGTCACTTAGAGAATACAGAGATGGGACTCCAAAGTAGCTAAAGCTAAAGGAATGATGCCATTCCTAAAATGTGAATTAACTTTCAGGAACATCTCTAAATAATTGGCAGTTGGAGTTTTGTGACCTGAATTTTCAAGGATAATATGCATTTTAAATATATTATCTCATTGCCAGCATCAGATTCCAGATTTTTTTGTTCAGAAAATATAGCTGCTGAAAAGGTAGGATTATTTGTCCTTGAAATTGAGGACACATAGAATAAATAGGCCCAAAAGATATTAGCATGGTCCCATGATAGTCTGCCTCTTTGTTTTCCTTTGTTTGGCATTTTGGTAAGATGCATCCATGGAGGCCAAACACATTTTTCCTCAAACTTGGTATCTTTCTGGCCAAACTCCATGCTCCTGTGTTCTTCCCCTTCCCTGAGGTTTGCTTGGGAAAATCTCCCAATTTTATTAACCTCACAAATTATTTGCTGGGAAGATGAAAGAAAGCATATGTCTATGACAGAGAGAAACTAGTGGTAGGTTGGTTCCTAGGGGCTGAGATTCAGATTTGAGTTCCCATACTGGTTGTCTGACTTTGGACAAGTCCCTGAGTCTCTCTGGTCTCAAATCCTCATCTAGAAAATGAGAGTTGGAATGTGTGAACTTTAAGTTCCCTCAAGCTCCAACATTTTATGTTTATGCATGTCAAAGTCCAATGTTAGTGATCTTTAAATTAATCCCTGGTACAGATTAGTCATATTGATGTTGCCTTGATTTATGCTGTTAATATTCTCAGCTAATATGTACAGTGATTGATTGCTTTTTTAGTGCCAGTTCCTTTCTGAAATCTTTACATATATAGCCCAATTATTTTTCTCGATATCTATAGGTGGCAGGTGTTATTAGTTCCTCTTTGTAGATGATGATATTGAGACTAAATAAGTTAAAGAACAGCTAATAAGTAGTGATCCTGGTGTTCAAATCTAGTTTGTCTGACTTCAAAGCCCATGTCTTAACCTATGTACTCTACACAGTGCTGAGCTGTCTACAAGGTTGACATATTTATTGTTGGATGAGGAATGTCTCCCAGGGACATACTACTAAAATGTAGAATATAGCTCTACACTCTACATTAATATTCCTCCAATGATATATTTTTGCCCTATTTATTTGTTTCTGGTTAAGAAAGCAGATGATGTACAAGGGCCTATATAGTTAAACCACTTTTATTAGATTTATAAGAGCCAGAGTGTCCCAGTTTGAGTGCCAGAGTCCAATGTACCAGAAAATTCCCCCCACTCCCACCCCCAATCCCAATTTGAGAAGTCTGAATTCACAGGAACTTTCCAGTAAGTGGTTCACCAGAGAGATTCACCCAGCTTTGATGGAAGTTTGGGAGCTAAACCACACAAGCAATCACCATCATCCATATGCATATGTCTAATCGTTTAAGGAGGGGTAGATGTTATCTGAGTTGGCATGAAGGTTTATGATGTCAGTTCTCTGGGATTGAATGGTGGTCACTACTTCATCTTTGAGGATGTGGTTGAACTCCCAGGAATATATAGACACTGTTTTCTGAGAGTTCTCTTATTAAGTGAACTTTGAGAATAGAGGTTATACTCTTTTCCTTTCTTTAAAATCCTCTACCATCATTTGTCTTTCTTTCCCTATTTTGATATGCTTTGCAGTTTGTGGCATTTCTTTTTTGTCCTTAGGATTTACTCACTGCATCTGAGAGACCATTTAATTAAGCAAGGCACTTATATATATTCTTAGTGCCAAATAAAATTGGACCTCAGATGTTCTTCTTAATAGTATAAAGATTTTAGAAAACTTGAACAGCAACTACCAATCACAAACTCCAGGCTTATGTGATTACCGTCCAGTATTTAGTGCTACCTTGACTTTTATCCCACTTCCCTGGGATATTTTATACAATGTTCAGATTTACCTTTTATTTGCCCATTATTTCTTTTTTAAAAACTTTTTCTTGTGGAAACACATATACAACTCAAAATTTCACCTTTTAGCCACTTTTAAGTATATAATTCTGTGGTATTACTTATATTAACCATATTGTGTTACCATCACTACCATCCATTACCAAAACTTTTTCATGGTCCCTCAAATAAATTCTATACCCATTAGGCAATAACTCCCCATTCCTCGCCTCTTCCGCCACCCACGCCCCTGGTAACCTGCAATCTATTTTCTGTCTCTATGAATTTACATATTTCAGTTGTTTCATATAAGTGGAATGATACAATATTTATCTTTTTATTTCTGGCTTATTTCACTCAAGATGATGTCTTCATGATTCATTCATGTTGTTGCATGTATCAGAACGTTGTTCCTTTTAATGGCTGAATTATGTCCATTGTACATATATGCCACATTTTGTTCATTCACTGATCAATTATGAACACTGGGTTACTTCTACCTTTTGTCCATTGTGAATAATGCTTCTATGAGCACTGGTGTACAAACTGTCTGAGTTCTCCTGGGTATATACCTAGGTGTGGAATTGCTGGGTCACGTGGTAATTCTAAATTTATCTTTTTGTGGAACCATCAAGCTCTTTTCCACAGTGGCTTCACCATTTCACCTTCCCACCAGCAATGCATGAGGGTTCCAACTTCTTTGCATCCTTACCAACACCTGTTATTTTCCATTGTTTAGGTAACAGCTATCCTAGTGAGTATGAAGTGGTATCTTATTATGGTTTTGATTTACATTTCCCTGATGATAAGTGATGTTCAGCATCTTTTCATGTGCTTATTGGCTATTTGTACATCTTCTTTGGAGAAATGTCTATTCAAGTCCCTTGCCCATGTTTTAAAAATGTTTTTTTTTTCTTATGAGGTTGTGGTAGTTCTTTATGCATTTTGGATATTAAACCCTTACCAGATATATGATTTGCAGCTATTTTCTCACATTCTGTGGGTTTTATTTTCACTTTCTTGATTATATCCTTTTATTTACGAAAGTATTTATTTTGATGAAGTCCATTTTATTTGTTTTTTCTTTATTGCTCAAAATTTTCATTTCATATCAAGAAATTATGGCCAATTTCAAAGTCATGAACATTTTCTTCCATATTTTCTTCTAGGCGTTTTATGGTTTTAGCTCTTTTAAGTTTAGGGTCTTGATCCATTTTAAGTCAATTTTGAATGGGTTCCACTTCATTCTTTTATATTTTTTTACAGGTGGATATCCTGGTTTCCCAGCACCCTTTGTTGAAAAGACTATTCTTTGCCCTTAAATGGTCATATGCTTTTCTCCTCTTTGATTTGTTAAATGTGGTGCATTACATTAACTGATTTTCTTGTGTTGAAATTCTATTGCATGCCTGGGATAAAATCCACTTGATCATGGTATATAATTCCTTTGATGTGCTGTTGGATTCAATTTGTGGATATTTTGTTGAGGAGTTTTGTATCTATATTCATTAGAGTGATTGGTCTGTAATTTTACTTTCTTGTAGTATCTTTATCTGACTTTGGTATTAGGGTAATGTTGGCTTCATAGAATGAGTTAAGTAGTGTTCACTCCTCTTCAAGTTTTGGAAGGATTTGGGGAGGATTGGCATTAATTCTTCTTGGAACATTTGATAGAATTCACCTATGAAGCCATCTGTTCCTGAGCTTTTCTTTGTTGGGAAGTTTTTGATGACTGATTCTATCTCTTTTAAGTATTCTGTTTGAGGTCTTCTATTTCTTCTAGACTCAGCATAGTTTGTTCATGTGTTTCTAGTATTTTGTCTATTTCATGTGATTTGTTGGCGTACGGTTGTTCATAGTAACCTCTTATGATCCTTTGTTTTTTGTTTTTGCATGGGCAGGTACTGGTAATGGAATCTGGGTTTCCGTATGGCAGGCAAGAATTCTACCAATGAGTCACCATTGCACCGCTCTCTTACAATCCTTTTTATTTCTGTGCGGTCAGTATTGAGAGCCTACTTCTCATTTCTGATTGTATTTATTTGAATCTTCCCTCTTTTTTACTTTGTCAGTCTAGCTAAGACTATTTCTATTTTATTGATCTCAAATAATTAACTTTTGGTTTTGTTTATTCTTTCTCTTTTTAAATTCTCAATTTCATTTATTTCTGCTCTAATCTTTGTTCTTTCCTTCTGCATGCTTTGGGATCATTTTGCTATTCTTTTTCTAGTTTCTCCAGGTGTACAATTAGGTATTTGATTTTAGTTCTTTCTTCTTCTTTAATGTAGGCATTTAGGGCTTTACATTCCCTCTCAGCACTGCCTTCACTGCATCCCATACATTTTGACATGTTGTGTTCCTGTTTCATTTATCTTGAGATATTTTCCGATTTCTCTCACAATTTCTTCTTTGACTCACTGAATGTTTAAGAGTGCGTTGTTTAACCCCCATATATTTGTGAGTTGTCTGGTTCGCTGCCTGTTTTTTATTTCCAGCTTCATTCTATTATGGTCATAGAAAGAGCTGTGCATAATTTCAATCTTTTTAAAGTTATTGAGACCTGTTTTGCAACCCAACATGTGGTCTATCCTGGACAATGATCCATGAGAACTTGAGAGGAATATATATACTTCTGTTTTAGGGCATAATGCTCTGTATTTGTCTTTTAGGTCCAGTTCATTTATCATATTATTCAAGTTCTCTGTTTCTTTATTGATCTTCTTCCAATATGTTCTACCTATTGATGAGAATTGTGTATTGAAGTCTCCAACTATTATTGTAGAAATGCCAATTTTTCCCTTCACTTTTGCCAGTGTTTGTTTCATGTGTTTTGGTATACCTTGGTTAGTTGCATACGTATTTATTATTTTATTATTTCTTCTTGCTGAACTGCCCCTTTTAATAATATATAATGTCCTTCTTTGTCTCTTATAGCAGCTTTGCATTGAAGGTCTATTTTGTCCAGCTCTTTTTTGGTTATTGTTTGCATGGAATTTTTTTTTTTCCAAACTTTTACTTTCAAATGATTTGGGTCACAAGGTCTAAGGTGAGTCTCTTTTAGACAGCATATAGATAGCTGTTTATTTATTTTTTAATCCATTCTGCCAATCTGTGTCTTTTAAATTGGGAATTTTAATCATTAACATTCAATATCATTACTGTAAAGGCAGTACTTCAATAATTTTGTCCTTTAGTTTTATGTGTGACATCTTATTTTTATCTCTTTTTACTCTCTTAGTCACTGTTACTGACAATCTTCATTTCTGCACTCTCTTCTAAGCCTCTCCTGTCTTTTCCTTTCAGCTTGTACAACTCCCTTTAGTATTTCTTATAGGATAGACCTCTTGTTGAACTCTTTTATTTTTTGTTTATCTGTAGGTATTTTAAACTCTCCCTCATTTTTGAAGGGTAGTTTTGCTTAATTGAGAATTTTGGGCTGGGTTTTTTTCTCTTTCAATACCTTAAATACATCTTTCCACTGCCTTCTTCCCCCATGGTTTCTGATGAGAAATCAGAACTTAATCTTATTGACTATTCCTTGTATGTGAATTTCTTTTCTCTCACTGTCTTCAGAATTCTTTATCTTTAACATTTGACATTCTGATTACTGTTTGTCTTGGAGTAGGTATATTATGGTTTATTCTATTTGGAATACATTGTGCTCCTTGGACATGCATATTTAAGCTTTTCATAAGAGATAGGAAATTTTAGGTTATTAATTCCTCAAATATTCTTTCTTCTTCTTTTACCTTGCCTTCTTCTGGGACACCAATGACACCTATATTTCTCCATTTCATGCTGTCATTCATTTCCCTGAGACCCTGCTAAATTTTTTCCATTCTTTTCTTTATCTGTTCTTCTGTCTGTATGATTTTGGATGTACTATTTTCTTCTTCATTGATCCTTTTTATTCTACCTGTTCAAATCTGCTTTTGTATGCCTCTAGTGTATTTATTTTGGGGGGGGGGGATGCCTGGTCCAAGAATCAAACCCAGGTCTCCCGCATGGAAGGCAGGCATTCTACCACTGAGCCACCCATGCAGCCTCTAGTGCATTTTTTTTCTTTGGTATGGGAAGGCTCTGGGAATTGAACCTGGGTCTCTGACATGGTAGGCGAGAATTCTGCCACTGAGCCACCATTGCACCCTCTTCTAGTGCATTTTTAATCTCTTCAATTGTACTTTTCATTTTCCTAAGTTCTGCTATTTTTCTTAGCATGCTTTCAAATTTTTCTTTATGTTCACCCAGGGTCTTCTCAATAACCTTTATCTCTTTAGCCATATTTCCCTTCAACTCCTTGAATCGATTTACAAGATTTGCTAGATTACCTTTGATTAGTTGTTCAAAATTCTGTGTCTTCTCTGACTTTTTACTTTGTTCCTCCATCTGCATCATATCTTCTTCTTAGTGTGGCTTGTGATTTTTTGCTGATGTCTAGGAATCTGATTATCTTGATTAGCTTACTCTGATGGTCAATTTCTCTCTCTTGGGTACCATTATATTGTTGACTGGCTTTGTGTTAAGGCTTTTCTTGGACACTTCGTTCAAGTTTTTCTAGATCTTTAGAATTGCCCTGATCAACTGACCAAACAGGGCTAGGGGCCCATGAAGGGGGCATAGACCAGTTCCCAGGGGCCCTGTGGAGGAGGTCAGCAAAGATGCCAAAAAAGCCTTTTGGATGACTCCCTGAAGCTGTGATTTCCTGGCCTGTCCAGCAGATGGCTCTCTTCCGCAAACTCTTCTCCACAGCCCTAAGGGAGGAGTGTTTATATTCAACCTCCACAGGCTCTACCCCTGGTGGAGGAAGTGCTGAAACAGTGTCTGTGGGGAAACTCCACTGGGTCAGGTTAGAACCGCCATTCAGAGCGGGGACCCAGTGTTCAAAGCACATCAGTCTAGAAGCTATGCTTAGTACCTGGCCTTGCTCTTCCACTGTTCTCAGGGAGGAAGGACCATGCATCCCTCTCCATCTACAGCAACCAGCTGCACCCCTGCCACCCTTTTGCATTGGGGCAGGGATAGGTGCCAACCACCTCGAGGGCACTATTCACTCACAGTTTCTTTGCCGCAGCTTCTCGGTTTCCCTGTCCTGTTCTTTCCTGCATGCTCTGTAGTGCTCCCTTGGCCTCCTGAGCCCCAAAGACGTTGTTTCAGTCAGTTTCTTCTTGTCCACTAGCTGCTTTTGGAGAAGGAGTATGGCCTGCAGCTCCCTCCCCACCATTTTCTCTGAAGCGGGGAACTTCATTGCACCACTTTGTATTTGATTGTCGAAGGTGTAGTGTAGATAGGTTCTCCTTCAAATCTTAGCCCAGTTTATACTCACTCACTATGGTCCACAGTGAGCAATCAGGTTCTTCTCAGTCTTTCCCCATATGCTTCTGTCCCTGGGCATGTTCAGTAGCTTTCAAAATTTCCTCCAGGATGAATGAATTCTCTTAGTTTTAAAAATTTCCCTTCAAAACACAAAACAAACACAAAATCAAACTTTCTCTCCCCAGAGTCACTTCCCAGGCCCAGGGCACTGTATTTTATGTCTCAACCACAAGATTTTACTCCTGGCAGCTGTGGCTTTTTCTGTTCCATGGCACTTCTCTGCACTGCTTCTCCGCCACATGTAACTTCCGGGTTAGGCTAAACTAATGATTGCCTTGAATCAGTCTTTCAGGTTTGGGAAGAAATAAAAACACATCAAGTGGGACCTGTACTGGGAATGTGGTCCAGCACACTGAGAATATGTGCCATCTGCTGGGAGCACAGGCCAATGGGATGCCACACAGAGCTTTGGGAGGGAGCGCGGCCAGGGCAGGTAAAAGCATTCCACATCTTTCCTGCCATTTTCAGCTTTTTTCCCCTCCTGATTCCAGGTTTGTTTGGCTTCTCTTTACCCTTGAGTGCCTTCCAGAGTTCTGGGCAAGCTGATTCTGACCATTATGGCTTTTATTTTTCACTGGGTGTGCGTGTGTGCATGTGTGTGTGAGGGGGAGGGTGTATTAACCCAGAGCATCTTATTCTGCTATCTTGCTCCAGTCATTAAAAATTTGTAGCCACACTATTCCTTCTTGCATATGAGATTTTTGTTCTGTATTACTTTTCTTCTTCTTGAAATACAAGGGACTTGTATTTTAATGAGGGATTTTTTTTTAAATGCAATCTTTTTGAGATATATTTATATACCATACAACAAAGTATACAATCGATGGTTCACAGTGTCGTTACACAGTTGTGCATTCACACCACAATCAATTTTAGAGCAATTTTCATTCCTCAAAAAAAAAAAAAACAAAACTCTCCTATACCCCTTATCCCCTCATCATTGATTCCTAGCTTTGGTGTGTATATTTGTTACTGTTGATGAAAAAATATTAAGATATTACTGTTAACTATAGTCCATAGTTTGCAATAGGTGCATTTTCCCATATACCACTCTATTACTAACTCATTGTGATACTTACATACATTTGTTCCAGTTTATGGAAGAAATTTTGTATATTTTTACTGTTAATCACAGTCGTCATTCACTACAATGTTATGCAATCCTATGCTTGAAACTCTGGCTTTCCTTCTGGTGACATCTATGACTCTAAACTTTCCCCATTAACCATATTCACACACCTTTTGATATTGTTAATTATACTCACAATAATGTGCTACCATCACCTCTATGCATTTCCACACATTTAAATTCAACCCAGCTAAAAATTCTGCACGTCTTAAGCAGCTTCTCTCCATTCTCTCGCCTCATTCTACCTCCTGGTAACCTAGATTCTAGATTCTATGTCTATGAGTTTATATATTATAATTAGTTTAAATTAGTGACACCATATAATATTTGTCCTTTTGTGTCTGACTTATTTCACCGAATATAATGTCTTCAAGGTTCATGAGTGGCCTTTAGAGGAAAATAATCAGTTTGCTTGAAGATCTTTTTTATTCTATTCTCATTTTTGAAAGATGGCTTTGCGGGTTATATAATTCTAAGTTGAGTGATTGCTTTTCTCAAAACTTTGAGTATATTATTTTACTGTCTTCTGCCCTTCACTATTGTTGAAAAGTTGACTGTCAATTCTTTTGTTTTAAGTAATTTGTCTTTTCTTTCTTCATTTCAGAAGTCCCTCTTTGTACTTTTGCTCATTGTGTTGGCTTGCAGTTATGTACCTCAGAAAAACATGTTCCTAATCCATTCCTTTGGATGTGAACCCTTTGTAAATGTGACTGTTTGATGAGGGCACTTCATTAAGTTATGATCCAACTGAATCAGAATGGGTCTTTATTCTCTGACTGGAGACCTTATAGAGAAAGCCACAGGGGAAGAAGCCATGAGGAACAGCCAGAAGGTGGAAGTTGATGGAACCTAGAAAAGAAAAGAGAGGAGGTTGCTATGTGCATTGCCATGTGATGGAAAAGGCAGGGAAACCCAAAGACTGCTGACAGCCAGCCACAATCTTCAGGTAGAATGCATTGTCTTGCTTAATTTTGGATTTCTCCTAGCCTCAGAACCATGAGCCAATAAATTCCCATTATTTAAACTATCTCATTGTATGGTATTTGTTTTAACAGCTAGAAAATTAAAACACATAAACACATATATAATTTTTATATTTATATTATATATACTCTATATAATGTATCTGAAAATTTTTTTATATTGGGTACTTATTTTTCTGATTTGAAAGAGGTCTTTATGTACCAAATATATTAACCGTTTTGCTGTCATATACATTGTATTGGTTTGAAACTGTTCAGAAAAGGACATATTCATTTAATCTATTCCTGTGGGTGCAGACCTATTGTGGGTGGGACCTTTTGATTAGGCTGTTTCAATTGAGATGTGACCCACCCAGTTCAAGGTGGGTTTTAATCCTTTACTGGAGTCCTTTATGAAAATAAAAGACAAGAAATACCCAGATCAAAGGCAGAAAAAGAAACTCCCAGAGAAGCAAGAAGGACACACAGGGGATGAGAGAAAGAGCCACTGAAGCTAGAAAGTGAAGGCAATTAAATGAAGGAGAGAAGGATCAGCTATGTGCCTGCCCATGTAATAGAGAAGCCCCAGAAGCCAGCAGCCTTTCTTCAGAGAAGGTATCTTCTTCTTGATGCCTTCATTTGGACATACTCATGGCCTTAGAACTGTAAATTTGTAAACTAATAAATCCTCATTGTAAAAGCCATTCCTGAAGATTTAGCAAACCAAAACAGATGTCAAAATGTTTTCTTTATTCTGCTTTGTGTAAAGTTGTAGTTAGTGATGTTTCCCTAAGACGGTTTATGTTTTTATGTAGTTGTCAGTCCATTCTTTTTTGGCGATTGGGTTTTCTGTCATAGTTAGGAAGGCCTTCCTTGTTCCCAAGATTAAAAAATACACACTCCCCAACATTTTATTAACATATTTTAAGATTTTTATTTTATACATTGATATTTTTAATCTCTGTGGAAGTCAATTTTGCACAGTTTATGATAGAAGTATAGTACTGCCCTTGATTCAAATAGTGATAGTGTCATTTGACTGCTAGTGAATCCCATGGAAAATGCAAGGAGATTCCAGAGATTATAAAAGAAGGAGAAGAGAGGTGCCTGTATTAAGGACTTTCCAGTATAGGGGAGGGCACCTACCCAGATAAACACTTGGGGTCAAGTTTAAGGAGCCTGTGTATTAGTCCCAGTTGTTAATTCATCCATTGATTTGCTTTTTCAGTCATTTATTTATGCAAATATTTATTGAGCACTTGCTCTTTTGGCATTATGCTAAGCTTGAGAATAAAAATTTGAATAAGGGTTGGTCTCTTGCCCTCAAGTTGCTCTGTGCTAGTGAGGACGATGAAAAAATAAATCATAAATTGTAGTCCTATATAATAAGTGGTTATGTAGAGATTTGCCCAGGCTGCTATGGAGTCAAATGGAGTAGAAATTGTATCAGCTTGGGAAGTATAACAGATGATTTCCATGGAAAAAGTGGCTTGAGCTATGTTTTGAAGAGTGACTAGCTATAACTGGATAAAGAAGGAGGAAAAAAATTTAAGGCAGAAGGGATTGCATGTGAGAAGGTGAGGAGGTGAGAAATACCATGACATGTTCAGGCCGCGGCAGGGCACTCCACAGTGTGGATTATATTTGGGGTGTGGAGGTGGCCAAAGCTAAAGAAGGGTGAGGTCATAAAGGTCCCTGTGGATCAAGTGAGGGCATCTGAACCTGGTCCTGCAAACTAGAGATCTTTGCAGGCAGCAGAGGGATATTGGACAAGTAACCTTTCCCAGTCTTTTTGCCTTGACTGTAAAATGAGAGTGATAATATATAACTTGCAAGGTGGTTGTCAAGACCAACAATAAAGCATATCTCTGGCCTATGGTAAGTCCTCAGTACACTGTAGTTATTAATTCTGAGCTTTACCTGATGTCCCTTCAGTAAAAGCTAATAAAAGTGGGCTTTTCCTAGTTGGCAGAAACACTTCAGGTTAATGATAGAATTTTCAAACTTTAGCTTTTTCTTCCACCAATTTCCCTTAAAGGTTTCAATACCTGATCCATTTGTCAATGAAATGAATGGTGAGAATTCATAATGGATATGCAATGTTTCAGTTTGCTAAAGCTGCCAAAATGCAATATACTGGAAATGTATTGGTTTTTACAATGGGGATTTATTAACTTAAAATTTACAGTTCAAAGGCCATGAAAATGTCCCAATTAAAGCATCAGCAGGATGATACCTTGACTCTGAAGATAAGCTGCTGGCATCTGGGGTTCCTCTGTCAAATAGCAAGGCACATGGCCATTGTCTGCTGGTCCTTTAGTTCAGGGTCTCACTGCTTTCAGCTTCTGGCTCCAGTGCCCACCTCTCTGAGCTTCTGCAGTTTCTCTTTTAGCTTTTTTGGGGCTTTTCCCTCCAAGCTTTCAGGGTGTTTCTCTCTGAGCTCTCTGGACTTTTTCTGTCTTTTATCCTCATAAAGGACTGAAGTAAAGGATTAAACCCACCTTTAATTGCTTGGGTCACATCTCAATTGAAACAACATAATCAAAAGGTCCCACCCATAATAGTTCTGCACCCACAGGAATGGATCAAAAGAACATGCCCTTTTCCGGGGTACATAACAGTTTCAAATCAGCACAATGGAAAATTTGCATATTTTATTAGTCTTTCTCTCTAAGAACTCTGAGATTGACATTTGAGTGAGGTGGGGGAGGGATGCGTATAAGCTGTTGGCCTGATTTCCAATGAAGCGTCTTCCTTGGATGATGGCACTATTTTGGTGTTTCAGTGTTTTCCTCTTGCGATCTGCACTCTGAGGCTGACCTGCAACTTCTCTTTGCCCACTAACCAATAGCAGAAGAGAGTAAGAGATATGTGTAGTGCCAGCAGCACTGGCTTCCATGCCAAGGTGGCCATTAACCTTAAACCTCTTGTGACCTCTGGGTGGAGTCTGAATGGTGAAACTGAGTCATTCACCTAGTCATGCTGATAATGATCACAGCATCTACTTGGCAACTTAGTTCCAGGCTTGTAGCTGCCCAAACATTGAAGGATTTTCTCATTATTTCTTTCCGATTCTCATAATGCCTATGGAGGATCAAGGGAAGGGGGAGTCCAGGGAAATTTCCTGAGGGTTCAGCCCTCCTCTCAACATCAAGGTATAGAAGGTGTATTGGCAAATTTGTGTATTACCCACAAGTCCAATACAGTCAAATCAAGATGTGAGTGGGAGCTTCAGGTCTAAAAGATTATTATGTTTATTGAACACCAAATACCTAGCACGACACAGTGCAAGACTTAATGATATTTGTGATTTCATGAGACCCTCATTTTAGTGGCTTATATAATGTTACTACTATCATTATCCAGGAAGTAAGTAGCATAGCCAGAGTTCATATGCAGGTCCCCTAACTCAATTCTAGTTTATCTCAGCACAACTTGATTGGGCTATTTTCCTTATTTTTAGTGTTGCTATAGTTACTGAAGGAGACAGTTGTGAATCTTGCCTTCACAGGTGCTTTAAGAGGGACACAACAATTTATCTGTTTCTAAGGAAGGCCACCTTCCTTTTCACTCAGTGCCACTGTACATGTCACCTTTTTTTGTGTGCCTCTTTAAAAAATATATTTTTATTGAGAAATTTTCACACATATATAGTCCATATATGGTGTACTATCAATGGCTTGCAATATCATCACATAGTTTTGTGTTCATCACCATGATAATTTTTAGAACATTTGCATCATTCCAGAAAAAGAAATAAAAAGAAAAAAGAAAAAGCGAATACATGATATATTTCTTACCCCTACCTCTCATTGACCACTAGTAATTCAATCTACATTTTACTCCTTATCTCCCCTAATATTTATTTATTTTTATTCATTTTTTTATTTTACTCATCTGTCTATACCCTGGTTAAAGGAGCATCAGAGACAAAGTTTTCACAATCACACAGACATGTCATAAAAGCTATATCATTATACAGTTGCCTTCAAGAATTAAGGCTACTGGAACACAGTGCAACAGTTTTAGTTACTTCCTTCCAGCCACTCCAATACACCATAAACTAAAAAGGGATATCTACATAATGCGTAAGAATAGCCTCCATGATAATCACTCGACTCTG